>CAUYRT010059477.1:0-16920 GCA_963574885.1 Lepilemur ruficaudatus | reverse complement strand
CACATTGAATAATGGAATAAATGGAAAGAAAAGGTAAAAAATGGCTATCTCCAATGGCTATTTTTTTATGTGTAGTTTTGCTTTAACTTTTAGTTTTCATCACAGCCTTATCCTATTCTAAATATGTATGTAACATAGCATGCCAGGCAGTACAGAATATTTCATTAGCAGGTTCAGAAATCTGACATATTTAATGAGTCTAAATGTATTAACTTCTAATTTGGCTGATGTTAAAATTATAGTAAGAGATCACTTGTAATTTTGAAATGTGTCCCATTTAAGACTTCTGACCTGCAAAAATGTAAAACGATAAATTTGTATGTACTGTTTTAAGCCACTAAATATTGGTCAACTTATCATAGCAGCAATAGAAAACAACACTCATCCATCCCCTCCCAAAGAAAAGCCTTGTAAATATAGGAGTTTGAGCCTGAGTTTCTTCAAATGAAGACTCTGGAAGTTCAAGTAACTTTCAAAAATCACACATTTAATGCATGACTGTTCAAACCTAGCAAATCTTATGTCTCATAGCATCAACTCTACACCAGTTCTTCTAAATTGTGAATGCCTCAGAGACAAAGTGATAATCATATGAGCACATAATTGCAATATAATAGGTTGGAACTAAAAGGGATGTACAATATTGGGTGGTGGTGGGTGATGGTGGTTGAGTTAGTAGCAGAAATACCCTATTTTAGTAACTATGAATTTGTCCCTGTTGTAAGTAGGTTTTACTGTCACTCCATTCAACAAATGAAGAAATAGTTTCATAGTGGATGGGAAATTTGCCATGGTCACACAACTAGAAGTTAGGCAGCCACAGTTTTAACTCATGTCTGTCAGACTCAATGTTTAACCATTGCGAAAACAGCCTCCTGTAGTTTCTGGTAGAGAGCTAAAGTGTCAGGGGTTCATTTTGATGGCGATGAAGAATGTCTTAAACAGGAAAAAAATGTTTTATCTAGTTCACGAAGGATAGGATGAATAGGAAACCAAGCTTAATCAAAGCACAAATGATATTCCAGAAAATGAACAGCATAAACCTATGAGACCCCATAACATAAGACTTCAAGGAACCTCCAATGGTTTGGACTAGCCAAGTCCTAAGGTATAAGAGAGAATCTGTTAGTCATAAAAGGCTATTGTCAAAGCAAACCAAAATATTGGGAATTGACACAATAAAATTGTATTTGTTTTTCATGTCAAGATACAAGGAGAGTCTGCCTAGTCAGCATACTCTTCTGTGATGATGTTTCTGAGATCCAGGAACTTTTCACTGTGTGATTCTGACATCCCCTAGGCCCTGCAGTCCTTCTTACCAGCCGTGTGAAAGGGGAAGAAGAATATTATTTAAAGGAGTGCAGAAGATATTTTAAAAATTGGGCAGTATTTTCTGTGAATTGTGCAGCCACATCCAATATTTTGTGGGGAAATTGCCCATCTGATCCACAAATTTGTCTACTACTACAAAAGACTCTTATGGAAATTTTGAGAGTATTCTCCTGCATTGGGTTAATATGGTTCATATTCATAGTGCCTAGGCTAGAAAATTCCACCAGCCACAGTAAGCCCGGTAGCATCAGCATTTGTATACTTAAAAGGCAGCATCACAATCCTCAATTCATTAAACTCACATTAGGGTTCATCTCCTGAACAGCTTTGACCATTGTTTTTCTTTTGTTTCATCTTTGCCATTAGCACCGTAATGATTAATCAGGTAGTATCCTGACCTGTGTAATTCTTTTTTTTTTAAATAAGAAAAATTAAAAGAATGTGATTCTATAAATAAGACCTATATTTGAGAGAATTTAGGGGAATTCTACAGTGGAGAAGGAAAACAATAGCTTTTAATTAATCTTAAAAAGGGAGGAATTTGTCCTACTGAATATTTCCCTCAAGGGCTTTATTTACGTTAAAACTTTTAATATTATAGCCTACCTCTAATTTCAACATTGAAAAATAAGATGTTTAATAACCTCAGCCTCTCCTTCTCTATTCCGTCCCATCGCCGGTCTCAGAAACTCAGCTGCAGGTGACCCTAAATTCAGAAAGACTAGAGGGAGAGGCTAGAACTGCAAGACAGTATTTTTGTCACTTTGGAAAATGCTATTATACATCTGTACACATTTTTATTTGAAGGGGTTGGCCTTCGGAATTGGAAAGATTTTGCTAGATGTCCAGCCACGCAATAAGACAGGCATTGCTATCCTTATTTTCCAGATGAATAATCAGAAATATTAAAGGTCCCACAGATAAAAGGAGAAGCCAGGATTCAAACGTACATGCTTCTGATTTTAAAGCCCATGAATCACTTAAAATCAAGGGATCATTTTTACATTTTATCAAGGAATAAACAAAAGTTACTTTTTGGGATGTGTGAGCATGTACTGAGTTTTTGCTTGTCTGTATATTTGAGTGGCTCCATAAGAGGACATTTGCAGATCACTCAAAATACATTTTAAGATTTTCCAGTGAAAAGGTTAACCAAGTTTAATTACAGAAAGCCTCTGCATGAGATTCCGGAAGGAATAATCAGAGACTACGTGTGTTATATACTCTAGTGGGGTCTGGAGAGGATTCCATCCTTATTACTGAAGTCCATATATTTCAGCTGAATAAAAATTTAACAGATTTTTCTATCAAGATTTCTTATTTTCAACATTACCTAATCCTAACAGTTATATGAAACCATCATCTCATATTAAGTAAACTCATTTTCATTCTTTCTGGGAAGAAAAATAATAAAACCTCAGCTGCACTAATGCTAACAGCTTATCTAGCATATTTAGAATAAACACAAAATTGTTATGATATTCTTTTTGTAATTTCATGGCAATATAATAAGGATTAGTATATGAACACTAGACTATAATAAAGAGGGGAATTAAAATCAGTCTCATATTTGCAATAGATAAACCTTTGAAAATAGGTTAAAATACTCCCTTAAATATCATAATAATTGAAATGGGGGAATATTTTTTCTCCCTGAAGTAAGTCCCACTTACAGAATTATTACATAAGGGAACAATTATGTTTCAGATATAGGGAGACTTAAGATATCAAAGTTTAAAAATGGAAAAAAAGACTCAATTTCTTTACATTATAGTTAAAAAAATAAAACATTGTCACCGGCAGCCTTCTGGGAAGACCTGCTACCCACCAATAAGAACAGAAAGGAAAGGAGGCTCAGGATACTGAGTTTAATGAAGGACCTCAGATCCTGCCCTTTTTCTCATCAGATTTTCTAATTCTACATATTCTTCTTGGTATTTCTAAAATATAATTTCTTATTCTTTTTTAGCTCTGAGAGGCCATATTCCTGAGGATAGGAACTTATGAACTAATACCAACCCCAATCCACACTTCATCTGTAGTAAGGTAACCAACAGTCCTGGTTTTCCTAAGACTATTTGGATATTAGTGCTGAAAGTCCCATGTCCAGGAAAATCCCTTGTACTTGGGCAAACTGAAATGGCTGGTCACTCTGAGCACTTTCTAGTATCCTATATCCATTGGGTACAGAGATATGGGGAGCGGTCTGAGCATTATCTTCCAAATAAAAATTTATTATGAAAATAAATTTATTATTAACTAATAATACTATGCATTATAGTATTTATGTAATATACTAATTTGCTATAAATTATTTCACATTGATAATTTTAGCCTTCTTATGATGTTGGTGATGAATGAAATGATTATGATAAATTATATATTTTGTGTTTTTAAATTATTTATTTTCAACAGTCATTTCAATTTGGAAAACAAGAAAATATGAGTATCACTTACAAATTAAACTAAAATATCAGAAAAAATATGATAGGCTTTCAAACCATTATGTATGAGATTTGTGAAGTAATTTGGTCACCTAAAGAACATTTGGATTCATTCTTATTGCTAGAACGAATAAAAAGAAAAAAGAAAGCCTGGAGAATGTGAATGTCTAGTGGTCACGAGTAGAGGAAAAACTTCAAATAATTCCTCTGAATTTTGACTATGTTCTTCGTTTTGCAAGCAGTTTGTTATTAATCCTGGGAAACCATTTTTATTTAATGTTTTAGAAGCCATAGCTTACTTTTATTTGCTGCAAAAGAAACACATAGCTGTATATCTGGCACCTAGGAACAAAAGTTGTTACATGTGAAGAACCTGAAAACATCCATTCATTTGAAGTTGCATCCACTGGTCACTCTTTCCAGTTTTAAGAAACATTTAAGAATAGGAGAACAGGAAATCCCTAACTGTAGTTTCCGTGAAATAGAATGGACATTCAAAAGGGCATTAAACAAAAAGCAGATTGATACTTGAAACCACAATGATGGTTAAATTACTTAAGTAAACATAAAGAGAAAACCTCAAGACCTCATTACCATATCTTGGACTCCGCCAAGACTTTTTCTTCCATGGAATACATAAATAAAAGAAAAAACAAAGAAACATATAGGGAGAGAACTTCAGGAATTTTAGTTAATTCAAATGATCATTAATTTTATGAAAACATAGGCTTGTTGGACAAAATAAATCATCAATCTCATCTTCTTTCTCAGGAACACATCTTATTTATAAAGCATAAGTTTAGTTTCCATAAGGAGTAATTCTTACAAAATTCTCATGTTCTACGTGTATCATACTCAATCATAAATATATCAATATTATTATCTAGCAAATGTGGTGTCAAATTTAAAACAGTGGCGTGTGTAATACATGAATGAGTAGTAAACTTTGATTTTATGTTCATATTAAATGTAAATATTTTCCATAACTTTAGAATCAGGAGAAAGGCTACATAAAGTATATGTTCAGATGAGTCAAGCTGTGGAGAATTATCTAAACAGGCATTTTTCAAACATTTGCAATTGAAAACAAATGATAAAACATCTATGTATATATACGCTTATGTGCATGTGCATATATGTATGTATTAATATATGTAAACATATATACCTATATATTAGTTATAGAACTCTTGACAAAAACCCTTATATACAGAAAACAAAATTATGGGCATTTCTGATTATAGGTCAACTTTTTAGACATTTTTATTATTTTCTTGAACAGCCTTGACCTTTGTATGCAGTCATTTGCATGCTTTTGAGAAAATTAGGATGATCTTAGACTTACTGCTTAAAAACTTCTTTGTATTAATCACAAATAATTAATATTCCCCATGCCATTATTCTTTATATAGGACATTCATTGCTTTATTATGATTGATGATTTAACAATTCTGTGATGAACATCCTATTGGATAAGTCTTTAGACATTTCCATAATCTACAATTAGGTTGTTAGAATAAATTTCAGTAATAAGCATTGATGCAAAAATAATGCTTCCTTTATACCTTTTATACATTCATGGTTTGTAAACTAGTGTGCATCAGAATCAACTGGTGACCTTTTGAAAACAGATTTCTAGGCTGCATCCATAGAGTTTCTGATACAGTGTGTCTGAAGTGGGAAGACACTGCGGCTGCTGATCCAAAGTGTGCAGTTTTAGCCAAATGCTAAAAACCAAACCATTTAAAAGACTAGCCAGTCCAATGTTAGCATTTGTTAATTGAGAAGATATTTATGTACGTATGATTCATGAATCCACTGCAATGATACTAAGGTCTCTAGAGGCAGGAGTGGGGTTCCTGTGCCATAGGTCATTGATTTTCTTTCAACTGATTTCTAATCAAGACAAATGCTCATTTTTTATACTTTGATATTTTGCTAATGCCTTTTGAACATCAAATTTGTTTGCTGATAAATAAATATTTTGAGTTAGCTTATGATGGAGCTGCGAGACACATTTAATTTTCAGCTTTGTTACCTATTGTGATTGCTAGAGAAGTATATTTTTTATATAAAACAAAATTTGTACAAGCATGCCTATGTTTCATTGCATTAGGCTTTGAACGGGGAAACAGAAAAATAATACAAATACAAAGAATAAGAAGTATAGGTCTATGAAGAAAGAAATATACTTGAGTCAAAAATGGAAATTATTGGAAGAGAATATGTAGCATCCATTGGATGCACAATGGACTGCAAGTGGTGGATTCCATGTGCAACTGTGAAAGAAAAAAGAAGGCATGTGCTTACGTTGCAAATATAACCTGAAATAGTGTTAGGGATTTGACTTTGTTTTCATGTGTAAATGTTTCTAAGCAGAAAATCCTAGAAGAGATTAAATGGTAGGTTTCACAAGCCAAATACCCATCCCAACTTGTAATTAAGTCATTTTTTATTAATGGTTGGGCCAACACCTCTTACATATTCTACCGTCATTCTCCACAGTCCTCTTCTTCAGGTAGAGAGAGCTTCTCTGGTGAAACTGAATTGGAAAACAAGACTCTGGTCTGAAAAGGCAACAGGAATTCCAACTCTGTATTCCTTCAATTTGCAGATGCCCACACTGACCCTGTTTGATTTATTGATCTAATCATTGTGCAGGAACTGGAAACTTGAGAATGGTGGCTGGGCTTGTTAAGACAGGACCAGCCATGTTAGTTCACCAATTCATTGCCAGTAGCTTAAAAGGCTTTTGCTGTGTAAGTGTTCAAGAAGAGGAACAATGAGCAAGACTTTGTCACCTCCTTTTTTATAATGCAGTGATGTTTCTCACTAGCTGTTTCCATCAGTTATAATTAGCCAATCTAATTAGCAATTCCTCATACCTAGATGATGGACTGAGACCAGTCAGTGCAGAGAACCAAAATACTGGACCAATATTGTTTCTCATTGGCCTTGGGAAAAATATTTGAGTAACAGAAATCACCAGTACCCAGTCTCCCCACCCCAATTCCCACTTACATAAAATCCTACAGTTATGTCTAGAAAGCAAAGAGCAATTAGGTGCTTTATAATAATTTAATCATCTCTTCTTAACAGAGTCTATTGAGCATTTTCATATTAAACAAAATTAAAGTTGCCTAATATGCTACATTTGTATGAAATCACCCCTGGAGAAGAACCCCCATGTCAAAAGCTGTTTCAGCGAGAGTGGGAATGGCAGGGGTCAAACTGATGAAAGGAGAATATTTCGATACATCCCACAAACCAAACAAATTTTACCCCAAGCCTGTCGATATAACTGGAGAACGAGATCATGAACTAAGCACATCTGTGATTTAAGCACTGATGTCCTAGGAAAGTGCTTTGTGTAGAGAAAATATTTTTTAGCTTAGTCTGAAGAATTATAGGAAAACGCAATCTGATTTATAAACTAGGAGTGCAGGGCCAACATAGTGAGTGGAAAAGGGTATTCGGTCAGTTTAACAAATTGTTCTTGGCTTAAAAATGACAATAACATACAAGTATCATTTCAGTGCCTAGCACATAATAAAATTTTAATCTCTTTTAAAAACAGCATTTATTGAGAAAGCATGTGCTGTGTCCTTCAAATGCTTGAGAGTCAGAAAAATAAGAGTTATAACTGTGAGTTATAATTATGCCTCACCCTCATCATGTATTGATTCAACATCTACTAGACATATAGCAGTAACCCCAAAGTGTGGATCATATACCACCAGTGATTTTAAGCGCTAAGTGAGAAGAATTTAGGTGGCACATAGATATGGCATTATGCACTTTGAATCACCTAGAAGGGGAAAAATGTTCTAGAAATAATCAATAGGAATTAAAGAGACTGAAAAGACATGCCTTATCTTGTAGCTATTGTGACTTTCACATCAAATTAATATTTACTAATCTCAACCAAGTGATCTGATTATATGTTCAGAGCCTTAGGCAGGCAACAGAAACTAAAAGTCAAAATAATATGTTTTTTTACTAATGTATTTATTTTTATGATCACCTTCATTTTATATCACTATTGCAAAATAAAGTGAATATAGTGTCTATTTGCCTTAACTTTTCCCTTGAAAACACATTTTTATAAGTGAAAATTGATTTTTTTAAAGAAAAATAAATAAAAAAACAGTGCAAATAGCTTAAACAAATCACCAAAAAATGAGTAATATGTAAAAATTAAGTTTGAAGAATAGTGCCTAATAGGTACTCAAATTATCCTTTAGAATAGCTAATAGATATCTCAAAATTAAAATAGCCAAAGCAGAATTAGTTTCTCACATTATTCACCCCACTGGCTAAGGTTTCTCAGTTCTTTCCTTCCCTAATCTCCTGAATTACCTTCTATGCAGGCACTCAAACTAAAAATATAATCTAAAAGTTATTCTTGAATCTACTCTTACCCCCATTTCCATTACAGATATTCCAGAAAGTCCTATTTAATCTGCCTCCAAAACAACACGAAACCATCCACTGATCAGCACCCTAGTGGTCACCTTGGTGTAAATCCTAATACCTTGCATAACCTGACTCTCTGTTTCCATTGTTACCAATCAGCCTTCATAATGCATGGTCTATACAACATCAGTAATCATTTTAACATAATTTGGATTATTGCCCTCCATTGATTTCCATTACCCCAACAATAAAATATAACCTGTTCATGGCTTCTAAGGCCCTATCTAATCTTTCCCCTACCCTAATCTCAAACTTCACCCCTTTCTTCCCTTCCATCTCTTCCTATCCACAGTGGTTCCACCCCCTTGACAGCAAGCACTTCGAGTTTATTTCTAACAGTGGGCCTTTGCAGCTTGTCTGTATGTCCCTCCTCAGGTTTTATTTGCTTGTTTCTTCATGTCATTTGGATTTCACTTTGATATTACCTCCACAAAGAGGCTTTTCCTGACCATACAATCTAAATTATTTGACAAGTAATCTGCTTTTAAACTGCCCTGTTTTAATGATCTGTATAATACTTACAAATAGTTTTTCTTGTGCATTTATTCATCACCTATTTCTTTTATTAAGACATAAAACTCCAAGGAAATAGCACTCTAATTTTTCCTGTTTGTCCTAGAACAGAATCTGACACATAATAATAAGAAGCAGTCATTATTAGTTGTTATTATTACCATTGTTTTTATTGTCATTGATTTAGCTATTTGAATCCCCTGAATGACCTATTTTCTATAACATGTTAATGAATAAATGTGTTTTGGGAGAGTGTATTATTTTTCTATTGCTGCTATAACGTATCACTGCAAACAGTGGCTTGAGAAAACACAAATATAGTATCTCATAGTTCTGTGTCTAGGTCAAAGGTCTGGTGGGTTTGACTGATTTCTCTGCTCAAAGCCTCACAAGACTGAAAGCAAGGTGTTTGCCAGCCTACTCCCTTCACTGCAGTATCTCAGGAAGAATGTGCTTCAACGCACATCTAGGCTGTTGGCAGGATTTAGCTCCATGTGACTGACTGTAGAACTGAGGTCCCTGTTTACTTGATTGTTGTTGGCTAGGGATTGTTCTCAGCTCCTAGAGGCCACCTGTATTCGCTGGCTCAAAGCTAACATGATAGGTCAAATCCTTCTCATCTTCAGACTTGTCGACTTATCTCTCCTCTGTGTTCCTCTTCTACTGAATTTTTCAGAATGACTCCAACCACAGAACTGTGTCTGTTTACAAAGGCTCAAGTGATTAGATTGGGCCCACCAGGAAAATCTTTCTATTTTAAAGTCTATAACTTAATTCCATCTGCAGAGTCCCTTTTGCCGTGTAAAGTAACATATTCATGCACGTAATGGCAGGGAGTGAAGTTTGTGGGTGCCAAAATTCTGCTTACTACAGAGAGTCTCTATTTGAGCTGTTGATCTTCCTAACTTTACTGGTAAATCCAGCTTCTGGCATCATCAGGCAGGAACTGGACCAGCTGCCTTATGGTCATGAGATGGTTGATGTAATTTTAGGCATCATGTCTACTTTCAAAGGCAGGAAGGCATGTGGGTTGGAGAAGTTATAGGAAAAAAAAAAAGCCCTTTTCCTGAAGTAGATCTCTTCTTTTATCCCGATTACCCCATTAGACTTCTCCTTACGTTTCATTAGCCCAAACCAGTTTATTAATACTCAACATGTAAATAAATAAATGGCATTTTCCAGCTTCTATTATAAAAGATTATCGAACGAGAAGGAAATGATGATTTGACTATTTCTCTGTCTACAAAAGATATACTAAAGAATATAAATATTAAAAGGTTATGATTATATTAAATTGTTAAGAGAACATTTTCCAAGTTCCACTTTCCAAGCAGAATTTATTTACTGATGGCATTTTGGGTTATGTTACTGGATTCTCTAATATTTCCATCTATTAAGAAGGAGAGCAATTTTTTCCATGCTATTACAGATGAGACAAGTCCCCTGGAAACTGAGAAGGCATGGGGTGATTGACACCTAGCCTGCATGCTTATTTTATTGAGATGTTAGCATGCCACTCATTGGAAAAGAGACTGCTAAATGACATTCACATTTACCAGATGGACTGTCAAGATATATTCAATGTCATCCTCTCTCTAGAATATAACTTAATGCCTGATGCCATTTTGTCAGGAGTTTCAGATTTGACATTCCAGAATAGGTTGGCTCAATCCATGTAAGCTCCCTGTGTGTTTTCCTGCTTGGGGTAAGCATGGTACATCTCTAATTTCTCATCTGAAAATCTACACATTGCCAAGAAAAATCATATTCAGTTTGCTCCATTTAACTGCAGTTCTTCACCATTATTGGAAGTTTTTTTTCCTGATATTACATGTTTGACCAGTTGGAACACAGTGAATAGGAAAATCCAGTTAGAAGTCATATATGCAGGCTTAACTCAAGGGATTTTATTTATAGACCTCAGCATTCTCAAATCCTTTAGAATTTGAAAAACACGAAGATAATGATCACATCTCTTCTTCAAGAGAAAGTAAGAGCCTTTGAAATACCTTAATTCTGAGACTATCTTAATTTTTAAACTGATATTAATTTCAAAGACAAAGATTAAATTCAAACCTATTACTAAATAAGGAAATAAAAACAACATAAATTCTATTTCTTACTTCATGTTAAGTACTGTTCTCATATATTTTATTTAATTTTTTTAATAGTATCATAGGCTAAAAAACATACTATTGCTCTTAAAATATTACAGATGAGGAATCTCAAGTACCGTCTTAGTCTTAGAGGCCGTAACAAAATACCATAGACTGAGTGGCTTAAACAATGGAAATTTATTTTCCTCATGGTTCTAGAGGCTGGAAGACAGAAGTCAAGGTGTCAGCATGATCAGTTCCTGGTGAGCACTTTCCCCTTGGGTTGCAGATGGCTGCCATCTTGCCAGAGTGCTCACATGGCCTCTTCTTTGTGTGAGTACTAAATGAGAGCTAGTGATCTCTCTGGTGTATTTTATGATAAGATCACTAATGCCATCACAGGGGCCCCACATTCAAACTCACCTAAACCTAATTACCTCCCAGAAGTTCCATCTCCGTTACCATGACAGTGAGGGTTAGGATTACCATATGATTTGGGGAGGGGGATATGCAGACATTCAGCCTCTAATAGGTACAGAGAGGCTAAATATCTTGGTCACGATCACACAGCTAATAAGAAAGCAAACCAATATTCAAACCCACAGAGTCAGACTCCAAAATTTTTATTATTCATAAATGGATAATACAGCCATTTTGATGTTCTACAAGCATTGGCCATAGTAAGGGAGATAGGAGGAACTGGAGACAATGGATCAATGTTTGTATGAAATCATAAACTCAGAATTATCTTCTTCTTTCAACATGTCCCACCTATCAAAAGGAATATATTTATTATATCAGCATATCAACTATAGTCTTTGTGGTCAGCTTTTCCAAACATAAAACCCCCAGACTTGAAGCATTCATAAAACTATTAGGATTCATTGTTTAAAAAAAACGTGCAAAATAGCTAACCATATTTGTTAACAATTATCTGAAGCCTTAAGTTTCTTCTATTTAAGTTAAATTCATATTAATTTGGTATAGAGACATCTTGCTAACAGGCTCTGATTGGCTCTTGTTAAAATCAACAATGTTTCTTGGAGGCAATTGAACCTGGTCAATTTATATACTAATAAGCGAGATACTATCACCAGAGGTAAAACTAACATGATACAATTAAGAGTCTATATGATGCTAACTTAGTGTTATTGATTATTAGCACAATGAGTGTGAGTGTCAACCAATACAGGATGTCTTGTGAATTCTCAACTATTTTGGATCATGGGGTACTATTTTTGTGTTTCATTTTATAGCTGAGGATCAGTTTTATGTGTCTGATTAATTTTAACAAGATAGATGTATATATTCTATGGCACAATTGTTTTACTTTTGTGACCTAATCTAAGGGTCTAGCACTAATGGGAGAATCAAAACAAGCCAAAGAACATTTTCCTGAAGAACACGTCAAAAGCAAAAGGTCAGGGTGTTGTCTTAGACTTTAAGGTCAGAAAATTCTAATTTCTAGTGTGATTGCCCACTTTACTAGCTGTATGGCCTTTCATTCAACATGTCTGACATTTAGGCATTATCCCTGACCAAAATAGATGTATTGTCTGCCTTGAGGAAGCTTATAGTCTAGTGAAGAAATATAGATCTACTGCTGAAGGTTCTGTTTGTGGAAACTAACTTGGGGAGTTATTGCCTTTATAGGTAAATCTTCCTATGCAGGTGTTTGAAAATGAGGCCCAAAGATACTGCTTAAGTAGTGAGCATTTTGGAGACCAAAATATATCATATGTCAAAGATAACTTTGCATTGTCAACAGGACATATATGAAACAATGTTCTGATTATCTTATCATATTAGCTGCCTCACTTACCTCAGGAAAGCAGAGCCTAAAATATAAATACAGTTAATTTATTTAGAAAGTGATGGAGGACATGTAGGGGAGAGTGGAATGTGGAAAAGAATAAACTAGGCACTGAGGTGGGAGGAAGCCAACACCTGGGTGAGTTCATGAGTTGGTTACCAGGGCTTATTCTTGCTGGGAACTCCTGAAGGGTCATATACCATATGCATCACAATTGATCACCTGAAGGATGGAACAGGGGAACATTTATACACTCTTTCATTTCCTATTTTCACGATTTGCCCCATAGGGTATGAGATGGTTAATTTTATGTGTCATCTTGACTGGGCCACAGGATGCCCAAATATTTGGTCAAACTTTATTCTGTGTGTTTCTATGAGGGTGTTTTCAGATGAGATTAATATTTAAATGCATTGAATTAGTACACTAGATTGACCTCCATAATGTAGGTGAGCCTTATGCAATCAGTCAAAGGCTCGAACAGGAGAAAAATAAAAAAAGCTAACCCTATCCTGGGTGAAAGAATTCTCCTGCCGAATGGCCTTCTATTAAGGACTTTAGTTCTTCCTGGTTTGGTATCAGCCTGCCAACTTTTGACTGGAACTGGGACATCAGCTTTGCAGATTTTGGACTTACCAGTCTCTGTAATGTCATGAACCCATTTTTTAGAATACATCAATCAATTAATAGATAGATAAATAGATAGATAGAACATATTGGTTTTGTTTCTCTGGAGAATCCCAATATAGGGTGTCACATTTCTTCTAGGTTAAGAGTTGTCTCAGTCTTTGGCAATTTCACGCAGATGTCTTTTTAGAAAGATCTAGGGAAGAAATGGACAATTAAATCATGCAGCTCAGGTAAAACTGTCAGCAGGTTACACCTGTGGGAAGCTGGTTTCCTGCAGCAATAGTTGGATCAGAACGTGGGTGGAGAGGATGTGAGATGGAGCACAAGAGGCATTTGACACATTTACTTATAAAAAGAAGTTATATATAAAGGGCAAGCAAGTCACAAAAGCCCTTTCATGCTCTTACATAAAACTGAAAAGCTAAGAATTGCTTTATTTCACATTTTTTTTCTTCTCCAAAAATCTGATTCTCAATTTCATCGAAATTTTGAGTGAAAAGCCCACTCTGGATGTCATAGTGTTGAAACTCAAAATCTTCAATGGCTAGAAAGAAAGAAAGAAATAGCAAACAGAATATGATGTGTCTTTGCCTTTAATGACACGATTTTTATGCAATGCATGATTTATTAAAGGAATTCGAGACTATTAAATCAAGGCAAGAGAGAATGAAAATTCATATCCTGTTTATAATGAGGCTTTCAAAATGATGCCAATTCATTAAGCAGTGACTTGATGAATATTTATTAAGAGCCTACAATACTCTGAGAACTTTGCCATGTTGGATACATTAGTGAATTAGATAAATATAATTCCTTCCCTCATGCAGTTTGCAATCTAATATGGGATACAAAGAACTTACCAGGTGAACAGCCCACTGGGAGAAGTGAGGGCTAAGAAAAGCTCTCCCAAAAGAATATTACATGATCTTTGCTCTTAAGGAATATAGGGCTTTAATAATATTTACTTATATACAAAATGCCAAGTGCCAGAGACACACTCTTTTAGCTTAGATATTGGCAATTTAATGCCAATAGACTCACAAGAGTGAAAAAAAAAAAAAAAAGGAGAAGCAATAAGGGAAGAAAACAGCCTTGAGTCTTGATAGTCACAGTCAATTCTCACCGTGAATCGGAATCTCTGTCCAAAAATTAAAGTCTGTCTCATGATGATTTACACGAAATTGAGGGTTTAGTGATCTGATCTCCAACTAGCACTTACTCTAGTGTTTCATCATTAAGGCAGTTTGGTCATTGTCTCTCTGTACTTTGCTGACTTCAACTAATTGCTTCTCCCTATAACTCTTATTGTGAGAGGACAATTGGGCTGCAAGTCATCCTTTTGAGCAAGGCTTTTATGCCAAGTCCATGATGGGCTTCTGTACAATTTGTCAGGAGGCAAATGTGTGTTGTGGCAAGAATAAGTGATGGTGCCTAATGCAATAGCCTGCAGCTACTTCTTTCAGAAAGAAAGGCAATCATAAAATGATACATCTCTCCATTGCAGAGACAAGATGTGTAAACACATTCTTTCATTCCTTCTTTCAGTTCACCAAAAAAACAAAAAAAACAAAAAAAAACCATCTGGTTTTGTACCAAACATTGTCTTAAGAATTAGAAAAGACAATAATTTCTTTGCTTATTTCAGTTTCTTTTCTTCTGCAAAAATCTGATTGTCAATTCCATTGGCTTGGCTAAGAAAATATAGTCCCTTGCATCGTGGAGTCTCTTTTCTGTCTACCAGGAGAAATTTACATTGAAACACAATTTCACAAATAAATGTGCATCTGAGAAGTCATTGGAAATCTCTATGTTCCTTATGTCTGGTTACAACAGACCTCAACACTAATTCCACATCTCTATGATTCTCTGTTTTTTCCAAAATTTCTGTGAGTTTCTGAGGTATGATACCTCATTTTTTCCTCTACCCCTGTGCGTCTATGTTCTCTTATCTCACTTGCTTCCATACCATATATATATGAATTAAATTTACATATATAACTAGGTTTATATATATGACTAAGTTTATGTATATAACTAAGTTTATATATCTATATAAACTAAGCATAAAAGTCAGTTGTTTCATTGATTTTCACCAGACTCCATTAAAGTCACTCTACCCATTTGAGGTTGATTTTATTGATGATTTGGGGAGTCACCAGGTGAATTCACACCTCACAGGGCATGACCTTATGCAAACTTGCTGAGTCTACAATACTTTTCTTTCCCGCATTCACTATTGGCTAATTCCTCAGTAAGAGTATTCTGATTTCCTTCAGAGAAGCAATATATTCTATTTCCCAGGTTCCCTTTAAAACATTTGTGGTAGGCAATTTCAAAGATGGCTCATAATGAGTCCCATTTTCTGGTATTCACGCCCTTGGGCAATTTCCTGCCCTTGAGTGTGGGCTGGAGTTACTAACTCACTTATAAATGTGGAGCCATCCCTTCAGAGATTAGGCTATTAAAAAACTGTGGATTCCATATTGGGTGTTCTCTCACATTCTTGCTTGGATTGCAGTTACTAGATTTTTAGGCAGCTTTGTGGAGAAGATTATGGGAGTGAGGTTGAGAGGGTTGTTTTCAGGCCGCCCAACCAACATTACATGAGTGATCTTAGACGTGAGTCCTCCCAACATTGAGCCTTGAGATGACTACAGCCCTAACCAGCACTTCAACCGTTGCTTTGTCGGAGAGCCTGGCCCGGACCTACCAGCCAAGTCACTGTCAGATCTCCAACCCACAGTATTTGTGCAGTAGTAAATGTTTGATTTTTTAACTTATAAATTTTGGGGGTTAATTTGTTAATGTAGCAGTAGTAACTAATATAATGCTCAATTCAGTCTACTAATTGTTTGAACACATTTAAGAATAGGCATTGAGTTCAATACAATGAATGTTCAATACATTGAGGGTAGAAAGAAGAATGAGAAATTGTATCCTCCCTCAAAGGGCATCTAATCTATTGGGTGTAAATTGGGATTTATATAATCAAAGTATAAAGAGTAAATCTAAAATCTAATCAAGGAAATATTCCCCCTTTTCTTTCTCTTTCCTTGTTTTAGACTTCTTTTGTCCTGATACCTATTAGTTTTACTAATGTGTTTAGCCCAAATAGTGAGTTTTTTAGAAACCCCTAAGGGCATTCTCTGTGTTTATTGTCAGGTAAGCAGGTATCTAGATTCAGCACAGTTGTAATAAATAACTGGGACTAGAGTATCTCAATTTTGCCTGTTGGAATCAAGCTTATATTTGACAATGTTGTTTTGTGCCAAACATAAGAGGCTTAGCCAGCAGAAGAAAATCTTTTGAGACAGCAGTGTGTTGCAAGTCTTAACTCAGCATTACGAGGTGTTCTTTGGTTTTCTTTTCTTTTTTTTTTTTTTCAGTCTATCTTTAAATATGTTAGATTTGAGTTTATTCTGTTGTACCAATGAGCCCTTGGATATAACTTTGCTAACAGGCTAAACTCTGAAGGCTTATTTTTCATTGTTTTCTGAGACACTATGTATGAGACATATGAAAGATTTTGCATATTCCCAAAGTTCCAAGACCAACCCTAACTTCCAGGCCTCAGAATATCTTGTTCCGTTATTCTGGAATGCTCTTCTCCATTTAC
>CAUYRT010059475.1:0-13116 GCA_963574885.1 Lepilemur ruficaudatus | reverse complement strand
ATATGAGCACCTTAGTAATGATCAGTTAGTACCAATTTGATGGCAAGTACATGTGGTGATTGTTTTTCCATTCTTGTGATACCTCACTTCAAAGGATGGGCTTAAGCTCTACCCAGGATAATATAAGAGATGTTAGTTCACTGTTGTTTTTTGTGGTTGAGTAGCATTCCATGGTATACAAATACCATATTTTATTAATCCACTCATTTATTGATGGGCTCTTGGGTTGTTTCCACATTTTTGAAACTCCCCAACTCATTCTACAAAGCCAATCAATATCACCTTGATACCAAAGCCATGAAAGGACACAACAAAAAAAGAAAACTACAGACCAATATCCCTCATGAATATAGAAGCAAAAATCCGCAACAAAATCTTAGCAAACCAAACCCATAGCACATCAAAAACAATAATTCATCATGACCAGGTGGGCTTTATCCCAGCGATGCAAGGATTGTTCAACATAAGCAAATCTGTAAACACAATTCACCACATAAATAAAAGCAAGAACAAAGACCGTATTCACCTCTCAATAGATGCATTTGGCAGAATCCAGCACACTTTTATGATAAAAACTGTTAACAAAATGGGCATAGATGCATACACCTTAAAATTATTAAAGCCATATATGATAAACCCACAGCCAATATACTGAATGGGGAAAAATTGAAAGCATTCTTGCTTAGAACAGGAACCATACAAGGTTGCCCACTATCTGCGCTTCTATTCAACATAGTGCTGGAAGTCCTTGCCAGAGCAATCAGACAAGAGAGAGGAATTAAGGTGTCCAAATGGGGGCAGAAGAAGTCAAACTCTCACTCTTTGCTGACAATATATTATAATCTAGAAAACACCTGAGAGTTTTAACAAAAGACTTAACCTGCCTCAAGGATGCAGATCAGGCTGCAGTTCCCAAAAGAGTGGGGGAAGTTTTCCAGCCCATTCCCTCTGTTACATATTCGCCACTCACACTATTTCCCTTCTATATCTACGGGAGGAGGGGTGACTACTCTTACAATTTTCACACCATTTCATGGCTCCTGTAAATCTTCTCTAGTCCAGCTGATGACTCTTTCATTCACACTCAAAGAGATATTAGGCTGCCCAATCAGTAGGTGGCTGGCTCACAAATGATCAATCAAATATCCTTGCAGAATTCAAAAGAAATGACTTGGGATGGGGGATAGCAGTACTGCAGAGGGAGATGTAGTTACTGGTATTGCACTTAACTGCCAATAATAAAAAATCCTCAAAACCTCTTGGCCAGTTCTCTCACATGAGGGCTACAGATGAGGTCGTGAACATGGCCACACCTTGAGTGTCATACCAGATGCACATATTCAAACACTTTCCAAAGTAAATAGAAATGTTTTGTGGATGTGATTGCAGTAACACATAATTCCTAGATATGTAGACTCATCATAATTTATCTGAATATTTGCCTTGTTTTCAGTTTTTCATTTGAATTGACACTCTGTATAAACAAAAGTGTTATTGTATATTAATACTTGTCCTTGTTATTTAGAAAAGGCTACAAATAGCAGGATCGTCATATTTAGGCTTTGATTCTATGAATTTATGATTCTTTGGTCAGATTGCCTTTAAGAAATGTTTAAATTCATATGCTTATATACCATGGAAGTAAGCAGCCATTTCATTACAGTTCGTTATACCCTTGACAGGTTAAGGTTACTCATACTGTTAGTAATAATGGCATTTCATTCTCTTTCATTTTACCTTTCATTGACTCATTACTGAGTACCTAGTATATTCCAAGTGCCATTATACAACCTTTGGATTCAACACAGACAAAATAGATTTTAAAAATTTTTTTCATGTTGCTTACATTGTTGTACAATCAGGGACACAGGAAATAAACAAGATAAAATAAATATAACATATTCCCAGAGAAGTGACGATTGGTTTTATGTGTCAGCTTAGCTAAGCTATTGTCCCAGTTGTTTGACCAAACACTAGTCTAGATGTTGCTGCAAATGTGTATTGTAGATATTATTAATATTTACCATTATTTCACTTTAAGTAAAGCAGATTACCTTACAAAAGGGGGGGTGGGCATCATCTCATCAATTGGAGGCCTTATGATCAAAAGTTGATATCTCTCAAATAAAAAAGAATTCTGCTTCTGGACTTTAATATAGTGATCCTGCCTGAGTTTCCAATTGACAGGCCTGTCTTACTGATTTCAAATCTGCTAGCCCCTACAATCCTGTGAGCCAATGCCTCATTAAATTCTCTTTCCCACTTATATGTGTATCTGTATGTGTGTGTGTGTGTGTGCGTGCGTGCACGTGTGTGTGTTGGGGGTTCTATTGGATCTTCTTCTCTGGAGGACTCTGACACAAATAATGATTGGTGCCAAGTAATGAAAGGAAAAACAAAATGGATCGAAAATCAGGAAAACGGACATAGCAAGTTTTGAGGATGTTTGGTGCAAGGGGATTGGAATTTTTATAAGGTGAACAGAAAAATCCCCTTTAAAAAAACATTTGAGTAAAGACCTTAAAAAGCAAATTTTAAAAAGTTAAAATTTCTTTATATGCTACCCAAAATTATTGTTGTCCAATCTTTTAATTATAGCCATCGTAGTGAGCATGAAGTGACATCTCATTGTGGTTTTGATTTGTATTTCCCTAACAACTAACGATGTTTCACATCTTTTCATATTCTTATTGACTCTTTGTATATTTTCTTTAGATAAATATCTATCCAAATACATAGCACATTTTAAAATTGAGATATCTTTTTATTGTTGAGTTGTAAGAGTTCTGTGTATATTCCTCATCTATTGCTCTTTTGAAAAGCAACCTGGCATTTCCTCAAAGATGAAACATAGAGGTATGATAACACCTAGAAATTTCACTGCTAGATACATGTCCAAGAGAGTTAAAAACAAATTTTCACACAAAAACTTGTACGTGAATGTTCATAGCAGCATTGTTTATAATAGCCACAAAGCAGAAACAATACTAATATGCAGCAACTAATGAATGGACAGACAAAATGTAGCATATTTACTCCATGGAATATTATAGATCATATGATTACATTTATATAAAATGTGCATAATATGCAAATCCATAAATATAAGAAGAAAATTAGCAGTTGTCAGTAGCTGGGATAGGTGGGGGTAGGAATGGAGAGATATTGCTAATGGATATGGGAATTTCTTTTTGGGGTGATGAAAATGTTCTGGCATTAGGTAGTGGTGATAGTTGTAAAATTTTGTAAATATACTCAAAAGCACTGAATTATACATTTTAAAGGGTTGAATGGTATAGTATATTAATGCATCTCAACAAAAAGTGAAAAATAATATAAAAAGTAGTAAGTGAGTTTTCCAATTTCCTTTAGGTTAGCGTTTCAGACAAAGGGAACAGCAGGTGCAATTCTCTTGAATTCTCTTGAATGTGCCTGGCACATGAAGGAGAGTGGTGGGAACAGTATATACAAGGTGTATGTGTATCCAGAGTATCCAGAGTATCCAAGAGTATCCAGAGATGAGGCCACAGAGACAAATCTGGGAGGCCAGCCATGTAGGGATTTGTAGGATGTTTGAAGGTCTTTTGCTTTTATTTCTTAGTGAAACTGAAATCCACTGATACATTTTAATCTGAGGAACCACTTTATCTAATTTAGGTATTAAAAGAAAATTTTGGCTGATGTTTTGAACATAAACTTTAGAGAGAAAAGAGCAGAAACAGGAAGACTGGTTATAATATGAATGCAATAGACTACAGGTGAGAGGATGGTGGCATGGAGGTGCTGAGAAGGAGAAATATTTTGCAGGAATGGATTTCAGGATTTGTTAACAAATCATATGGCTCAAGGAACTAGAGGGCAAGAGCTGCCATTAGTGGACATGAGGAAGATGTTATAAAGCAATAGTTTTGGTAGGGAAGATCAATTCTTTTGGATATGGTTTAAATTCAAGACACTTGGATATCCAAGAAGAGATATAAGAATCTAGGCTGGAGTTGTGTGTTTATGTATTAAACAGCAAAAGAGTAGCCAGATAGATAGTAGGAAATCGAGGTGGGTATAGTGCTAAGGAACAAAGTATTTGAGGTAAAAACCAACCAACTCTATCAAATGCTGCTGATATGTAAAGTAAAATAAAGACTAAGGTTGGTCAAAATTGAATTGGAAAAAGGTCATGGGATCCAAGATATGAATGGAGAAGTTTCAAAAGAAACTGAGAGGAAGAAACTGAAGATAGCATATAAAGAACTTATAAAAATGTTGGCATGATAGAAAAGAAAGTAGGATAGTAGCTAGAAGAAAATATGGGCTCAAGAAGGTTTTTACTTGATTCTGTTTCTAAAGTGGGAGAACTAGTAATATATTTCAAGTTGATGGAGATGACAGAGAGGTAAAAACTGACTACGCAGCAGAGGGAAAGAGAGTGAGGAACATTGTTCCTCACAAGATAAGAGTGGATGGAATTGTTACTAAGGTAGTTTTAGGTTCTTAGTGATCACTGGAGAAAAGAATGTCACAATGCACTACATAAGCGAAAAGCAAGCGGCTTTTATGGAAAGCCAAAGTGAAAGTATGCTCTCTTAAGAGAGAGGGAGAGGGCAGGGTGGAAAAGAGCAGCTGCACTAAAAGAAAGGTGTTTGTGATTGCATAAAATCTCACTCACAGAGGGGAGGATCAAGACTAAAGGGTTGGCTTTTACTAAGAATTTGGTTAGCAATCCCTAGGATTGGGTTTCCTTCCATTTTCATACTTTACATAGTTGATGACATTTGCCACCAACTATCATAGTGATTTCAAGGGTGGAGAAATTTTAAAATCACAATGCAAATGATATTGTAATTAGCCAAAGTTCACGCAAGGTGATCTAGATAGCTGACAAGCTGGTTGAAGACTGTTCTTGTCTGTGGGTATCAGACCTCCTTAGTTAGACTTTAACACCTGCACTCACTCTGCAAGCGCCTGCATCCAGTCTCAGCTCTGCCTTCTATTCTCCTACTCTAAGAGAATATACTTCATAACTGGGGCCTGAGAGGTAGAGGAGAGAGGGTAGTGTATATGATAATGGATAAAGAACATAGCAGTGGAATCTTGTGGAAACTGCCTTCAAATTGCTATAATTTTTTCTTTATTTAGTAAGAATTGGCATCATCTGAGAGTAAGGAAAAAGAGGAAGCATGGAAGTTTAGAGAGGAGACTATGTATAGCAGAGTTTTCTTGGACAGGATAAATGGTTTAGAAATCATAGTTTGGTTTGGTAGGAGCATAAAGGGCTATTTTAGTTAAGTGATTTAAAAAAATTACATGCCACTAGTCAGCATAATTTTATTTTCCCCAGTTATATTCAGCAACAAAATACAGGCTTGCAGTAGGCAGAGGGTCTAGGTTTCTTCATATGAGTAAAATGAAGTGAAAAAAAGGAAAGGGAATGAGTATCTATTGAGATTAGTGAATATAATGATTAGCCTTGGGAATTATGATGAATAAAGGGGAAAGTAAGAATGCAAAGGTGCTGAACGGTGGTGTGGCATCAACTGAGTGTTGGTTCAAGTGGAGTTAAAGAGTGTTAGAGGTTGGACATTGAAGCGAATGATTTGGAAATATAAGAACTGGTGGTCGGAGAGTAAGATATTTGAAATAGAGGTTACAGAAATATTTCAATTAACAGTAATGGCATTAACTAAGTAGCTACTGAGGATGAAAGACAAAATGATTGCATGAGAGGAAATCAAGGAAGCGAGAAGCAAGAGCAATGAAGGAATAAATTACATTTTTCTGTAGGTTGTAATCATCCATATTGTGGAAGGAGATCCAGGCAAGGCATGGAAGAGACCCTAGAGGAACAGATGTGGCAAAAAAGAGAGAGAGCACATATTTAGTTTGATGGCATGAGATTTAAACAAAGGGAAAGGACAATGACCTAGACAGCACTGAAGGGCTCCTGCTCCACCTTCAGAAACTGTGGATCAATGAGTGTAAAAGAGAAAAGCCTCATTTCTTGAGATGGCTGCAAGTAAAATAACACCATCAGAAGTGAGCTTTCATACAGCAGGATATGAAAAGAAATTTCACAGAACAGTCGAGGATTCTTGGATTCTTTGTGTTTTAATTTGGTTTCTTAATTTACTTTAAAGTTAAATCATACTATGAATTGCCTGCTCATGATTTTTACAAGCTAGTCCATTTGAGTATTAGGAATTTCCCTATTATTTGATACAAACTGCTTATGTACATATCAACTTCTCGTCTGTTATTCGTGTTGCTAGTATGTTTCTAGTTTTCTGTTGAATTGTTTATAGTTATATTTTATTAATGATATTTTTGAAGTTATAAATTAAAACTTATTTGTATCTACTCAAATGCATCAAACAGTTTTTGTTTATTTCACAGATTTTCCTACTTGACGGCCCATGCCTATTGCATACAAATATGCAGATCAGTAAGTCTTACTCCAGGTTTGTAGTTATAAATTTATACAAAACAGTCATTTATAATTTTGTAAATCTGTGAGGTATAAAAGGAAGAGAAGTCAAGGATTAAAATTTATTTTCCATGTACTTAATAAATGTCCCAAAATAATTGTTAAGTAACTTACTTCTTCTTTAGACTATGATGTTTATTCATAGTAACATAGTAGAATCATTTTCAGAATATTTATTTTGTTTAATTGATATGTCTGTCCATTCTTATATCAGTATTAACACTGTTCAGGCATTTTGTCTTAGATGAAAATTTATGGACATGGAAAGGAATTTCAGACACATCTTAATAAAAAGGCTTCAAAATAGTATGCTAATTATGTTCATACTTTTTTCTTGTGAAAGTATATGCATTCCTGTATAGAATAGATGTCTGTGAAGATACAGAACAAAGAGCTAACAATGATTTTCATCGGATGTTAGAATTAGAGGTGTTTTAATTTTTGTTAAATAATATTTTATCATTCTCCGACAAAATACGTTTACTGAGATATTATATAAAATCTATATAAGAACATATATTTATCTTTTAAAAGACTGGAAACAGGTGGCCTATAGTAACAACCAATCGAAAACACTTGGAAGAAACTGTCATCAGTTTCTCTGTGCCCCAGGCAAATCTCGTTTCAGTTTATGAAACTTGACATGTTCTATTTGAAAATGTCATTTTATTAGGCATTGCCCAGTGCCTTCTGTCTCCCATAAGCATGTTTTGTAGCTAAATCCTATTAATTTTTCAGTTCTCAGCTTAAATGTTATACCTTAATAAAAGCTTTCTGTCCCAAATCCCACTTCAGATTTGTATACCGTGTACTTTTCCTTGTTAATTCGGGGCAGAATTGTCATCACTTGACAAATGTCAATCTTCTCTCGGTGACTGTCCATTCTACAGGTGGAGGGACTACATTTGTCTAGACTCTCTAATGCTAATACAGAGGCATGTCACAGGCAATCAATATGTGGCATGTTGAATGAACCAAAAAGAAGGGGATGCTGTATAGGCACAGGTCTGTGTTTCCTCCACCTCCATAAGTACATAGACGTAACCAAGCCACTTAGCTTCTCTTGGTCTTAATTTCCTCATTTGAAAGAAAATAATGAAGGAAGCAATCTATCTTATTAGTATCTTTTAAGGGTAAAGATATTAAAAGATAATATATGAAAGAAATTTAAATGCTACATATATAATAAACAAGCAATTAATAATCATATTATCGTTTGTTTAAAAAGTTCCCAGAAATACAAAACATGTTTAAAACAAAAATGACTGCTGCTATGAAGATACAATAGAAAATCTAGAGGACATCCCTGAAAGAATGGCCAACCAACAAGGCATGACTTTCTGCCGCAATGTTTAGCAACCAAAAAGTGAAAGTAAATATGTTTTCAATGGGAAGTGACAAATTGTGGGGAGTTAGCACAGCGCAAACTATTGCAGCTTAAGCTCAGGTGGGGGGGCATTGGTAGAATTCAAGTAGTTTATGTGGAGAGAAAAGTAAGATATCAAAGATCTGAGACATACCAAAAAAAAAAGTGAAGTAATATCAATTAAAGAATATGATGTCTTCTAATTTCATCCACAACAAATCATAAACCAGACTATTTCATAAGTCACCATTAAGATTTTATCTGTGTATATATACCCATCCTCTCGGATGGACACACTTGAAGCTCTGACTCTGGAGGGGAAGGCGGAGATGAGGCAACACACGTAACCTAGACATTTGTACCCCCATAATATGCTGAAATAAAAAAAAAAAGAAAAAAAATATTTTATCTGGGCCGGCGCAGTGGCTCACGCCTGTAATCCTAGCGCTTTCGGAGGCCAAGGCGGAAGGATTGCCTAAGGTCAGGAATTCGAGAGCAACCTCAGCAAGAGCGGGACACTATCTCTACTAAAAATACAAAAAATTAGCTGGGCATGGTGGCGAATGCCTGTAGCCCCAGCTACTAGGGAGGCTGAGGCAGGAGGATCACTTGAACCCAGGAATTTCCGTTGCTCTGAGCTGATGCCATGGCACTCTAGCCTGGGTAACAGATAAAGACTCTCTCTTCTAAAAAAAAAAAAAAAAAAGAAAAGAAAAGAAAAGAAAAGAAAAGAAAAAAAAATTATCTGAGAAGAAAAGAGTAGTAGAATAAGAAGTAGTAAAAAAAAGAAAAAAATAATGTTAATAGAATTTTTCTTATTATTTTCAACTTTAAAACTTCAAAGGTGCTTTTTATTATATACTGTTTTCATGAGTATATCTTAGTTGACCACTAATATTAATATATTGTCACCCTGTCTCCTCCTTCCACCCCAAATCCTCATTGTAATAAACTAATACAAACAAATTTCCAAAACATAAGCTTAGATTATGGCCATCACATAGATTGTTTAAATAAACAGCAAACATTAAATGAGATGCAGAATGATTTGAGTTTTATTCACAATTTTCCATTTTAACTTTTTATATTTCATTGTTTTAGATATTTGACCCATGCATATTTCACATAAATAAAATAATGTTTTAAGTGAAAAAGAAGTCTTAGAAATAAGAGAGTCATTTTTACAATTACTTTTATAAAATGTCAGGTATCAATTGAAGTTTTTTCTATAGTTTCTCAAAGTTAGAACTTTAGCAGTTGAGATATATCCAAGAAGTATTTTTGTTATTTTTATGTGATTTCTATGATCACTTTTGTTACTTCAATTATTGTAGGCATTATGAATATTATTTTTTTAACTTTTGTGAGATTATCAGATAAAACCTATATTCAAATAATTTACTTTCTATTATTTTGAATATGACATATTTTTCTGGTGATGTAATTAATTTTGACTTATCTTCAACTACAGATATATAAATTAAATATAGCTAGCTGAAATTCAAATTTTAAAAATTGTTCTAGCTTAAGTGAAGCAAATGTTATTGACTAAATGTGCTTCTGACTAGTTTTTGTCTGATCTCTAAAGGTCTGACCTCTTTTTGAATGTTACAATAATTAGGAATAAATAGTAATATTTAAACAAATGTTAATGTAACCAAATCATAAATATTATATTCTATAAAATGAGAGTTACTATCAATATTCTCCTTGGTAAATATGATAATATAAAATCTAAAAAGCTCTAATTTCTAAACTTTTGACAAAATAATGAGTATTATCCAGTCATACTTAGTTGAGTCGTAAATGTTAAGGAGCAGAAACATATAAACTATTCAGGGTATTCAGTTTTTGCATGTCCTCTCTAAATGAAATCATCTTTCAAGTGCAAAAATATTTTAAAGTTATCCTTTAGTGGAATATTTTTAAAAATTAAAAAAAGAAATATAATCATGAGATTATACAACTTGGGTCTTAGAGGTTATGTAACTCACCTCTCTGCTTTAACAGAGAAGAAACAAATTGATACAAAGAAATTGAATGACTTTCAAATATTAGGTTTCTTTCTTGCTCTATTTTTAAAAAATTCTATAACTATATTTTTTCCTGCTCTTCTTTTCATTTCTTTACACTACCTACTTTTAGTCTTATGCTCTTTACTTCTTCAAATATTTTGAAACACCTTATTTTTTGTTAGGTACCATTGGGATAAACAAAGAGGAAGAAGACATAATAAAATAGTTCTGTAAAACATTTGGCAATATTTTCTAAAATTATAGATGCAAATCATCACCTGACCTATTAATATCATTTCTGATAATGTACTACCAATATGATCACAAAAATATCTATACAACGATAATTATAGAAGTTTGCTCTTTGACAAAGGACAGGTGTGCTATATTGAAAATGACCACGGATTCTTTCACATTCCTCCTATTGAGAATTAAAAACTTTTCCACCTCTCCTTGGATCTAGGCTGGCCTGTGACTATTCTCGCCAAAAAAATTATGGTGGAAATGATGCTGTGCCATTTGAGGCATGACCTTTAAGAGGACTGGTAGCATCCACCTTGGTATCATGAGTTCTGAGTTGTTTTGTAAGAAAATCAAATACCGTGCTGGAGGTACCATATGGGGAAGACTTGAGACCATTTGGAGAAAAGCCAGCTGAGCTCAGACTCCAGCTGTCTCCAGCAAGGCCCCAGATATGGGAATGCATCCATCTTATATCACCCAGCCCAGATTGGCCATCATCTAAATATCACTCAGTGAACCTAGTTTATACAATATGGACCAGAAAAATCACCCAGTCGAACCCTGTGCATGATCCTTATCTACAAAAAAATGTAGAGATAATAAAATGGTAGTTATTTTAACCAATAAGTTTTTGGGTAGTATATTTTGCAGCAATAGATAGCTAGAAAGCTTGAACACAATTTGTATACAATAAAATAATAAGCAACTATAGATAGAATCAGCTTTTATTACTCAATATGGAATACTCTCTGAGATAAATTAAGTGTAAGACTGAGTTAAAAACTATTATCTATATTATAAAATAAATTGAGTGCAAAAGTGAACCACAAAATATTATGTTATGTTTCTGTTTAAAATATTATTTTATCTAGTTATATTTTACAGTCATATTATTAAAAGGATTGAATATCTGAAAAAATATCTCTAAAACTGGTAACAGAGCTCTGGGAGAAATACAAAAGGAATTGTAGGTGTCTAGGTTGGAAAAAGACATATATATGTACTATAGAACACACAGCATTGGACTTTTTGCTATCCCATATTATATCTTTAGTGGAAATCAATGGGAAGAAAGAAAACAAGACAAAGATGACAGTAGTATGGTCTTGACTTTCCTTAGTTTTATGCTGCTTATACCTAGTATTCTATAATCTAAGAATTTTAGTATGTGTCCTTCTTAGGATGTCTTTTTGAATATTAGAATGATCAGTAAGTTAATATTGAGTGACTTAGCAAAACATTTCATAAAATTCAACTGGAATTCGAGGCTAAATCCCTTGCTGAGCAAATCTGGGCTCAAAAGAAATGTACAAATTCAGAACATCAGGTTTGCATTTCTAATCATCCTCCATACCCCAATACAGCATGTATAA
The DNA here is from genome assembly GCA_963574885.1 of Lepilemur ruficaudatus. NCBI lineage: Eukaryota > Metazoa > Chordata > Mammalia > Primates > Lepilemuridae > Lepilemur > Lepilemur ruficaudatus. Next base: position 1,641 of record CAUYRT010059475.1, on the reverse strand, counting down.
TGAAAGATGATTGCACAGTAACTGGTAACACAGCTGGGAAGTGTTCTCTGAATAAGATTTTTGTTCTCTTTTCATTTCAAAACAGCTTTTATTTCTATGACATCTTGCATAGAGCAGATGGTCTCAAAAGTTAAATTTGACCATGAATACTACATTAGCTGTCATGTAACTAGAGAAGGAAGATTATAAACAAGAAAAACTTATTTTTAAAATGTTTCATTCATTTTACTTTTATATTATATGTGTATGTTTTCATTTGGTGAGGAAAGTATTTAGCAAATATAGTTTATTTGTTTATAACTCAATATTGCTTCATTTTATTTCTGACCATTCAAATTCAAACAAGTATGCATCTCAAGAGCTATTAATATGCAAGTGTGTATTACAATCATATCAACAGCACAGAAAAAGAAAAGAAAAAGTTTTTCTTATTGTTTTCCAACTAGAGGATCAATATAAGCAGATGTTCTGTTCTTGAGTTGCCAAGAGTATCAGCACTTTTGTAGAAGGTACACACAGAGTTGAAATATCCTCCAGTCACTGAAAAAATAGATCTCAGCATGGCAGCGAGCAGTGAAAAGTGAAACATTTTAAAATGGCACTGCCACCTAAAATTATCTAAGACTCATAATTTTTTTTGTTTAGTCCATAGAATGTGTGCCAGCTCTTTAGCATTGAGAGATAATATTTTGGCTTCCACTAATTAATTATTTTCTGTGTGTGAGAAAAAAGAATATAGGGTGAAAATGAGTATCACAGGGATACAGTATTGAACAAGTGGGAAAAATTTAGAAAATTTCAAAATAAAGCAAACAAAGGGAACTCCAGAAGATTATATAGTGGATCTAATAATCCATATGATTATTTTTCCTAGACACTTAGGATACAGCTGTACAGTTTCTCTGTCATCATCTTTACTCATTGCTCCTTCTATAGCTTGATCCTATCAGTACTCCAGAGGAGTATAATATTCAGGAGGAGTATAATATAGGAGTAACGGCACAGAATCCAAAGCAAGACACCTGGCTTCTGTGCTCTACAACTTCTTATCTGAGTGTCCTCTGGCAAGTTATTTAGCTTCTCTTTGCCACAGCTTTGTATGTTTTATACTGGAAAAATAATAGTATCTTTATCATAGTGTAAAATAAAATAAAATGGAGTCCAGGCCTGAAGAATACCTGAGCAAAGTTAATTCAGCTTCATAAGAGACTTTAAACTTAACTTTACTTGCAAACATAAACAAAATTTAACTTGGGCCAATTGTGTAAATGTCTGTATTGAAGAAAAACAAAATGTAAGCATAACTAATGAAAAGTTCCTAACTAACTTGTTGTTATATAAAGAAGGACTTTTGCAGTGAAATAGATTAAATAAGGCAGTTGTATAACCATAATCAATCAAAAAATTGCTTTGCTTTGCTTTTGCATTTACTCTATAAAAGTCTGTCCCTTATGCTTCTTCAACAAAGCTCTGAGCTGCTTGGTGTTTGGTGGTTCCCCATTCATGACCCAGAGAAACTCATGGAGCTAAAGAACCAAAAATAAACTTTAAAAAAATTATTGTGCCTCAGTTTATTTTTTACCAATAGAAATCATGCAAAGATTAAAAGAGAAGATACCCACAAAGACTTTAGAACTATTA
>CAUYRT010059474.1:0-20539 GCA_963574885.1 Lepilemur ruficaudatus | reverse complement strand
TAAGACAAACTTTCAAGCAATAGTCTAGGAGTAAAGTATATCTTAAGTAAATAATACTTTCCATGCTTTTGACATTTGTGGAGCTGAGGAATGTAGACTAAAGTTTCTTTAGGAAGGCTGGGCGCAGTGGCTCACACCTGTCATCCCAGCACTCTGGGAGGCCAAGGCGGGCGGATCGCTCAAGGTCTGGAGTTCGAAACCAGCCTGAGCAAGAGCGAGACCCTGTCTCTACTAAAAAATAGAAAGAAATTAAATGGCCAACTAAAAATATATAAATAGAAAAAATCAGTCGGGCATGGTGGCACGTTCCTGTAGTCCCAGCTACTCAGGAGGCTGAGGCAGGAGGATCGCTTGAGCCCAGGAGTTTGAGGTTGCTGTGAGCTAGGCTGACGCCACGGCACTCTAGCCCGGGCAACAGAGTGAGACTGTCTCAAAAAAAAAAAAAAAAAAAAAAAATGAAAAAATTTGTTTAGGAAACAAAAAATTATCTTTCTAAAGAAATCAAATAACCTTCCTTCTTGTGAAGTTGGGATTAAGGAAGAAATGTGTGCATTTGCAAGAGGTAACCCAATGCGCAGAAACTCCAATGATATAGTTCATGTTTTTTGGGTTTTTTTCCTTTTTGAGACAGAGTCTCACTCTGTCGCCCAGGCTAGAGTGCTGTGGCGTCAGCCTAGCTCACAGCAACCTCAAATTCCTGGGCTCAAGCGATCCTCCTGCCTCAGCCTCCCGAGTAGCTGGGACTACAGGCATGCGCCACCATGTCCAGCTAATTTTTCTTCTATTTTTAGTAGAGACGGGGTTTCATGTTTAATCAGGCAGGTCTCAAACTCCTGAGCTCAAACAATCCTCCCGCCCCGGCCTCCCAGATTGCTGGGATTACAGGCATGAGTCACCTCACCCAGCCCCATTGAAATAATTTATTAAGAACAAAATACAAGAACACAGGGGCCCCTTTGGTGGAGACGTTATGTGATGAATTAGTTCCCAGAACCGTGGGGCTTTCTGAGTGAGCTTCCACATTCTCCTGGGGGTGATTCTCACTTGATGGCAAGAGTTTTAAAAAGCTAATTTCTACACCTTCTTAAAGCCTCGCCTGTTTTCTGTACACTACCACTTAAGACATTAAGCCTGCCTCAGAATCAAAAGGCACCTACCTACACACGAAAAAATAGGATGACCTTAGGATTTATTGCCCCAAATTGCACACTTTTGCGACTGCACAGGGCACTATTTAACATGCGCCCAGCCTGCCGAGGCCAAATCTTAAACCACCTCCCTGAAAACAACAATCGACCAGTTTGGCTCCATCCTGCTCCTTTCTCTACTCATTGTAAAAAAAATAAATAAATCCTTTGCTTTGCTTTCCTGAAAAACAGGGAATGCTACCATTGACTTATTTTCCATGAAACACTCACGTGTAGCGGACAAACTTTAACAGAAAGCCTGATTATTTGCACGGTCTTAACTCACAGAGACGCCATTTAGAAGCCATCCTGGCTTCTGAGCCCAGCTCGAGTCCGCGAGGGAGGCCCTAACAGAGGCTGACGTCTGGGGTCGGCCGGAACAGAGCGAGGCCTGGAGCCCGGCCCGGGGGGGACCACAGCCTCCGCCCTCCGCACCGCGCTTTCCAGCGGCGAGGCCTCCGTCCAACTGCAGAGAAGGGCCCATAAATCAAACTCCCTGGGATCGCGAGGAGAGGCCTGGGCCCAGCTGCCTGCGTTTGTCCTCAGCAAAAGGCCTTTCCGCACTCTCGGGATGAAGCAGAAAGGAACTCGTGCACCAAGCACTGCGTGCACTTAGATGAGGAAAGAGAGGCCAAAGTCATTTTGAAATAATCGTGTTTGCCAGAACTGCCAAGGCTCTGAACTTCTGTTTCCACTCATTTCCGTTTCTAGCACTAGGTTGTCACGGCTCAGTTATGACACGAAATAGCATCGACCCCCACGCACTGCATTCCTGGCAGTGCAGATTCTGAGGGCCGCGTCCTGCCCAGGAATTCTTACATTTGCTTTGCTCTCCCAAAAAAGTGAAGACCTCTTAGTGATGATCATCGTTTAAATCCTTCATAAATGCTGGAAAACGCCCTTTGTAAGCGGGCTTTCCCTCTGTGTCTCCAAGGTGTTTCTCACCGTCTGTTCACACAGATGCGGGTTTCGTTTACACGACGGCGTGCACGTTTTTTCAGGACTTCCCTGGCCTGTTGCCGTAATTCTGCGGCATTCAAACAGAGACGTCAGACCATGTGTATGTAAAGATCTCTTCCCAAACGGGCAGGTGAGAAGCAGGTGGCGTTTCAAGAGCCATGTGACGTTTCAAGAGCCGTGTTACAGGAAACAATCTCTGGTGACGGTGGCGATCCTGAGGCTGGCGCCCAGTCCCGCTATTAACACCCTGCGTGAGTCGGGTCAGTACTTCTCCCGTGGCGTCTCCACCGTGCGGGATGAAGCCACTTAGAAGTGAACCTGTCGCCTGGTGAAGACCGTTTCTCTAGCACCATAAGTCATTTGGAGTGCAATTTATTATCACCGATAATGCTTAAACACAGGACGAAACCAGTCAATCATTTTTTCCACAGATTCAGACACATTCGTCAGAAAGGTACAAATCACAGCCAGCAGGCGGCGGGGAAGCCCGCAAGGCTCTGCGCACTGGGCGTCAGGGCGGGAGTCGTGCTCACCGAAAATCACGCAGCTTACGTGTCTCGTACTGTCAAAAATAACTTCAGTGGGTGGATCATGTGATTCTCTCCTTGGTACGCAACAGTCTTTTTACGTTTGTAAAACATGTTGAATGTCACAGAACGAGATGAGAACATGCCTACACATACGTGCATACGTGTTTTGAGTATGTATGTGTGAGTGTACCGATGTGCTCACATACAGAGAGACAGGATGAAGACAGGCCCACAGAGGGAGGGAATGAATAGGCACAGCTTATGGAACGAATTAACCACAGACAACGACCAAAGGCGTTTGGAACTGACTCAGGCATTCGCCGGCGAACGACGTGGTGTGTGTTTGGCGCAGGTCAGCTCAGGGAATGAGCCTCTCCATCCGAGCGCGTGGCTCCCTGCAGCGCTGCGGGTACGAACTCAGTTTCCACGGTCGTGAAGACTGAAGGGGATATTTCAGGTCAGTCGCCCTGAGCTCTCGACTTCACGAAATGCGAGGGACGTACGCGGCCCGAGACCTGCAACCCGCGTCCTCTCTGCAACAGTAAGGGCCGGCCAGTCTTCGCTTTGGTTATAAGGCCTTAGGATGCTCATGTGCTTAGAAAGCGGTTCAAATGGTAACAAACCCGAAATGAAAGCACGGCTGCTTTTAACAGTTTATGTTCCCCCAAGCATCACGACTAACTGTGACTAACCCCTCCTAATTAATTTAATTTCACCGAATGAAACATGTCAAAATTCGGAACAGACTCGTTCCCGAGAAGAGGGGCCACATTTGCACATTTGCGCATTCCGAGAGCCCCGAGAGTTTACCGGGGGACGTTTAACGTTCCGTAGCTCAACAACCTGGCAAACTTTCATTCCTGGGGAGCAGTAAACGTTCACTTTGCCTCGTAAAATGTTTTATATCTGGATAAGTTTATGTCCAGCGTTTACTTTCGCATCTTGCTAGCAACACACTTTCAAACAGAAACAGAGGAGCTCTCAAGCTGCCCACACCAAAAAGAACAACTAAGAAATAGACGCAAAGAAGCCTCCTTCTTGCTTTTCCATTTTAAGTATTTACGATTTCTCTTATTCTAATAATAAACACCTTTATAGACCTTGGCTTGTTGCGCAGATGATTTAAAAATGGGTGAGGATGTATGTTCTCGGGCATTCTATACCCACGTGGCCGTGGGATTGGAAAACACCCTCTGGCTGCTGACTCTCAGCAATTCACCCTGAGCAGGTAAAATAAATCATGAGTAGCAAAGAAAAGGGTAATAAATTTCCCATAATGTCATTATTATAATTGAGTTACCTGCCTACAGAAAAATGCAAGTTCAAAAGCACAATGTTCCAGATGCTGGACTGATAAAAGTCTGAAAATTAGTTTTTAATAAAAACCGTTAGTAATCCAGCCCACGGTACACCAGTTATTGAAACTTATAGGAAAATTTTCTCTTGGACAAGAATACTTCAATTTTTCTAAGTATTTTGTAAACGTTTTATAATTTGACTCATAACAGAGGCTTTCACTGTGGCCAAAACCCAACAGCAAAGATCAGCTCCTGTGGCTGCCAGGGCTGAAATTACGCTTCCTGCCCCAACCCCCTTGCTGTCTAACCGGCTCCCGGAGGCAAATTCGGAAGGAATTCGGGGAGGTTTCCTTGGATTGGAGACGGCGCTTGCACAAAACAAAAAACCTAACGTTTCCCCAGGTCCTTTCCTAGAAGTCATATCGTTCCTCTTTACGTACGGGCGGCTCACGGATCCCGTGCGCTTTCTGTTCACTGACGTGACCGCGCCTCCCCAGCCACACCCGGCCCCGGCCCTCCCCACCCGCACTGGGCCGGCAACATGAGGACAGTGAACTCTACCCACGCTCCACCGGTGACAGCCGCCCCTACGCAGCCACGAAGCCCCGCGAGGCTCGGGAATGACCTGCATGCTTTGTAGCTGATCCCATCCCGCTTCAGGGAGCAGAATTTCGTTGTTGTTGTTTTCAGTTTACCATCCCATAGAAAACCAGGAAAGGAATATTTCCTTTTTCTCTCCTGAGCCCAAAGCCCCAAACTGTGTTCCTAGGTCCTCAGACTCTGCAGAGGAGACTGGGCCCCTCTATTTAATGACGGTGATCATTATGCGCTCAAGACTTTTTTTATTACTCGAATTATTTTATTTCTTGGCAGAAAATACGGTTTAAAAAAATGGAGAATAATATCATCCCTGTTAGGGGCTTTGAAGAACATGAACAGACAGCTCTTTTCGGCTGTTTTCTGATTTGCGCTTTTCCTACAAAGATTTCGAAAATCCTCGGTGGATCCCAGGACAGACATGAGCACAGGCAAGTGTATTTTGAGTTAGACTCTGGAGAAGGAGGTGCCGTAGACAGTCCTCCATGGCAGAGGAGGGGGAGGCGTGGGCCCTGCCCGTGTGTTTACTGAGAGGCCGGTCGAGTTAGGAGCCCGGATACCAAAACCACAGGGGTCAGGCGCATTTGGACCCGTTCACACGCCCGGTGGTTGGACATCCCAGTTTTGCGTCCAGCGCACCTGCAGACCCGTCTCGGCTTTGCCACTCAGCTGTGTCACTGGGGCACCGAAATGGCACAAAATTAAAAGCTGACAGCAGAATGCCTTGGCAGGAGAATTTTCTCTGATAGGAAAATCATCTTCACTGCTGACGTCCACGGTTACAGGAAAACCATCAGCACAGGGATGGATGGTTGAAGACGGAGAGAAAATTATTAAATTTTGCAACATGAAGATGAATTTGGGTTTCCCACAGCAGCCCAAGAGAAGAGGAATCCGGCGCAGGAAGGGGGGAGGACAGAGGGAGGAGGAGGCAGCGCTGGTCAGGGCCGGGTCCCGGAGGGACGGCAGTCTGTGACCAGTGCCCGGAAGCAGGAATGGCAGGTGCCATTCTAGGAGCAAAATGTCTAATATTTACTGCTAAGATTGTTTCAAAGTTTTTTTTTAATGTTGGACTGTGCTGTACAACTTAAAACACCTAAATGTTCACTGTAGCTCCCCACCCCGCTAAATGATCTACAAATCATGTGTCATAAACCCATCGGGGTATGGACACACCTGAGCTCTGACTCGGGCGGGGCAACGGCAACATGCATGACCTGAACAAGTGCACCCGTGACATGCAGAGATAAAATAAATAACAGCCCTGTCGCTAAGGGTTACGAGTGATGTCTGAGGAAATGAAGAAGTGGCCCCATTCCATGGACACGGGGGAGGAAGGAGGTCCCAGTCGGTGGGGACGGGACCCAAAAAATGAGAATTTCAGTGGAGAAAGGAATTTAGAGGAAAAGACGAGTAGGAGGAAGAGCCGTGGATTTTGCGGGGGGCACACCGGGGCTTCGAGCCTTTTCCTTTCAATATCAGGGGGTGGTCGGCCCCCGGGGCTAGGAGGGGATGCGGGCGCTGGCAGCCGGTCACCAGCACGGAGTCACACGCCGCATCAGGCCCAATGACGAGGACACATGCTGGGAAGTGCGTAACTAGGGGCCTCGTTGCCGTGTGGGCCCGCAGAGCACGCTTTCCAGCGATCCAGAGAAGGGAAGGTTTCAGAAGCTCAGCCTCTGCATTTGTCTCGAGGAGGGAACACGGAACAGCAAAAGCGGGTTGTCTGAACAGCCCCCTGCTCTCAGCTAAGGGCACAGCTGGGACAGGGGTCTGAGGTCTCCCCGCTCGCTCGGAAGGGCCTTTCCGCCGCGACGGGTCTCGCGTTTGCGCGGAGGGAGGAAGGAGGAAGAGGATCCGTGCACAGAAGGCCCGAGGGAGGGTCCAAAGAAAATAACACGCAGCACGTCCAGTGAAACTCTGGCATCAGCGAGACAAAGGGAAGAGAAATATGTGGAATGATTTTTATGCAACTTCATGCTCAGAGGGAGGAAGAAAAGAATGTTAAAAAAAACACTCCGGTTACGCTGCTCCGGGAGTTAAACCCAAATGCAGTTAGGAGACCACCAAGTGGATCGGCGGGCTTTGGTCCCCAAACCGATTACCGTTAAATGTGACGGGCGCAGCGTCTGCTCCACCCGGACGTTGCTGTCGACGAGCTGTTTCTGGGGGAGGCTGAGAATTCGCTGGGCAGAGTCCCCACTCCCTGCGCCGGCCGCTTCCTGGCCAGAACTGCACTTAACAGCAAGCGTCAACCGCTGACCTTTAAACGCATCCCTCTTTGGAACTCCGGTCACAGACAAACGCTGGGGGAAACGTGGCTCTTTCATCCCTGTGTGGCCGGGACACGCAGCCCTCCCCAGGGAGCCGGCCAGCCGCTCCCGCTCCCACTCGCGAGAAATGCTTTGAGAAGGCCACGTCCAGCCGAAGTTCCCAGCCGCCGATTTCCTTCTTTGCTTGAAATAAGGAAATGACTTGTAGGAAGGGGAAAAAAACAATAGTAGGATTCACTCATTGTCTGCTTAGCTGGGCTGAATTATCTCCTGAGCCGCATCCCCGCTGCCTCCGGGAGCTCCCCGAGCCCATCCTCAGCCCTTCACAGAGATGGTTATTTTGTACAATTTGCTCTCATATCCGACCTGGGAGTTGGTGAAGTGTAAATGCTAAACTTTCTTCAACATACACCAGAGGCTTAGGCGAAAGTTACCGCACGGCGGTGAGCCAAGGTACAGACGTCAAAGCTGTGTGCGTGTGCACGCGTGTGCATGTCCAAAAACACGCAATCCAGGCTTTGCAACGCGCCACGTTATTTGCTTTTACCTCGAGCTACTTTGTAACCGCAGGTATTTAGGCCGACACTGAGGAGCCGTCGCATCCCCCAGGGAGCTGCAGGTTCGTCAGAGCAAAGGCTACCGGGCACGCGCCTCGCGCCAGGGCCTTCGCTGGGCATTTTCTGTGCATCTTCCCATTTAACCGCCCGCGTCCTGTGACCGGACACGCTCTGCAAACGCTAAAGCTGCGGCTGGGATAAGTCGAGGTCGCAGCGCTGTCCGTTAAAGTGCACGGCCTGGGTTCAAATCGAGGGCCACCCAGGCGGCTCACGGCTTCGCTGCGCTCTCTCCGTGAGAGGTGAGGGCGCCCGGAGGACGCTGCTGGCCGAACTGCAGGCTCCTCTTTGCCAGCGCTCCTGGGAGAGACCGTGGGAGCACCAGCACCAGGAGTGACGGGGCTTCTCCGGAGCAAGCACTGTTGTTCCCACCCTCGCTCGCTGCTGCACGAAAAGTGCAACCCCGTTCGCGGCCCCCTCCCAGCTCCGAAGAAACCCTCAAAGCGTTTACCCATCAGCCGCCAACTAAAAATATATAGAAAAAATTAGCCAGGCATGGTGGCGCATGCCTGTAGTCCCAGCTACCCAGGAGGCTGAGGCAGGAGGATTGCTTGAGCCCAGGAGTTTGAGGTTGCTGTGAGCTAGGCTGATGTCACGGCACTCTAGCCCTGGCAAAAGAGTGAGGCTCTGTCTCAAAAAAAAAAAAAAAATTTAAAAAAAAAGTATATAAAGGTGATTTTTAAGTCATGCTTCTTTCTATGGTGGAATTATAATGTGCTCATGGAAAAACCCGTAACTGAAGCTCATTTGAAGGACAGCTGGAGTTCCGAGGCGCGATGCCGGCATCAGCTTAGCCCCAGCCCTCCCTGGGCGGCTACATCCGCGTCCTCCACCCCATTCCAGCTCAGTTCATCGGTCCGCTGAGAACTTTTCAAGTAAATGTGACATAGAAAAAACATGCATGAGGGTTCCCCGACCGCTTCATCATCCAGGTTCTCCTGGACCCTGGGAATGAAGGCGACGAGCCGTCCGAAGCCTTCCCATCGTTCCACGTTTTCTCCAAGACTCAGTGGTCCTGCGTCCTTGCACAGTGCACAGCGTGGACACCCAGGCTAGACTGCGTAGTGGCCACACGGTGCGTAGCCATATTGAGACTCAGTCCACCAGAACAAGCCCACGATCCCACCACGGCTTCTTCCATTTCTAGGCTCTTCTCTCTTTCCCAAAGGCTGATTTATTTCCTTTGTGGAGGATCGTGGATGAGAAGCCGCCCCGGAGAGAACTCAATCCGGGCCATATGGCTGTCACGGGCCGGTGCCGCGGCCACTCCACCTCCCAGCGAGACAAACGCCCGAGGACGCCGCGCAGCGGTTGTTTGATTAAGCACGGCGTCCCACGCAGAGCAGCTCCTGGTGGGAAATGAAGATCCCACGCGAAGCTGCCGGGGCTTGGACGGGAGATGTGATTATCTGATGGAATCAAGCTGACAGCTCTGCCGGGGACGGCTGGGGGCTCCTTAAGGACCAGATGCTCCACTTTCAGTCCGTGCCTCTGCCTCAGTGTCCCCGACGCTGCGCCCCAGGTGGAGAGGACACCCCACCCTGAGTCACTGGCGACATTCGATCCCTTGCCGGGTCCCGCCGAAGAGTGAGACCGGGCTGACGCGCACAGAGAAACTGAGGCGAGAGTCCAGCGTTTCAGGCCAAATGAGTTTTGGTTCTTTCCAAACTAAAAGGATTGTATAACACGCACAGAAGCTGGAATGCGGCCCTGCCCTCGGTCCTGTGCCGGGCACGGCCAGCTTTCCTGCTTCACAAAGAGCATGTTTGGAGGGAGGACGGCCAACCATCATCACTCTTCCATGGACAATAATCCAAACTGTGGCTTCCGTGAAATAATCTCACAGGAGAGAACTCCTGGGCCTTCCTCAGCCTTCCTCTTACGCAGATAAAGAGTGGACAGAGCAAAGCCGGGCTATGCCCTGAGCCGTGCCTGCCTTTGGTCCTGGGATTCTCCCAACCTCGGGGGAGATAAGTGACCACGGGCACAAAGACAGGCTCTTTGCTATAAGAGAAAAAAAGAACTTTGGGAGTTTGGGAGGTTTTCAAGAATAGTAAGAGTCAGAGGTAGAAGGGATGTCTCTGTTCTATTACCTTTCCGTGGTGAAGGCCTATTTCTCACGGCATTTACATCGTACATGCTTTAATTTTAAACACCGCAGATCACGATGGCTAAAGCACCTTCCTCGGGGCCACCTTGCGTCATCGGTCTTGGCTGTTAGGGACTTTTCGTTGGTACTTTGCGTAGCTCGATGGCTCCTTAGTTCAGCTTCGTGCTGTTAGTCTTAATCACCTTCCACCGGACCCTTTAGACAGTTCTTCTCCAACCCCCCGATTTCCTTGCCGTGTCACAGGAAGCACGTTCACTGCTGAGCACGGCGGTCGCCAGCTGTCTCGGCACACGACTTGCTGTCCGCCCTCTCCCCGCCGCCCCTTCGAAGGCAGTGAGCACCGGTCCTGTGTGTGCCCAACACTGGGCACCATTTTTTTTTAATTTTTATGTTATTTTTAAAATTTCAGAATATTACGGGGGTACAAACATTCTGGTTGCGTGTGTTGGTTTTGTACTGTTTGAGTTAATGTTATAAGCAGCCCCTCCCCCGACAGCGTGCATTGTAGCCGCTGGGCGTGAACTTACCATCCCCTCCCCCCCACCCGCTTGGTTTCTGTTGGGTTTACGTCCATACGTGCACGTAAGTGTTGACCATTTAGTTCCAGCTTAACCGTGAGCACATGAGGTGTTCATTTTTCCGTTCTTGTGATATTCCACTTAGGGGAACGGTCTCCAGCTACATCCAGATTGTTGCAAAAGGCATTAATTCCTCTATTTTGTGGCTAAGTAGAACTCCATGGTGTACATACACCACATTTTATTAATCCACTCATGGATTGATGGGCACTTGGGTTGTTTCCACATCTTTGCAATTGTGAATTGTGCTGCTATAAACATTCGAGTGCAGATGCCTTTTTTACAGAATGTCTTTTGTTCCTTTGGATAGGACCCGTGAGCCATTTGAATGATGATTTATGTGGTGACCTTAAGTCTCAAACACCGACGGGCTAATCCCTTCCTTCAAGATCACAGTCACAGACGACGCAGTTGAAGAGAAACACTGACAGCCACGGGGACAGGCCGTGAACCTGGGCGTGCGGTTCCCTTCTCCACAGTGCCGGCGTGCCTGGTTAGTGATCCTAAGTCTTTGCTTACAATCTGCTCTCCCGGGGACTGAAGCTTCGTATCCGGAATGACTCCGTTCTAGCAGAGATCTCAGGAAAAGCGTTACGAGAACCGGGATGCAATACACCATTTCCCACCATCGCTCTTGCTAGGGGTTCTAGATTTTGTATTTTAAGTGCTTACAACCGCGAAGACAAACTCTGTCTCCAAAATACCCTCTTGGGCCGCGGCTGCCTGCAGGACCCAGCGGGGACGACGCTCAAACCGCGGACGTCTGAGCCAGACGGCGCCACCCACGAGAAAGTGCTTGGGTCAGCTTCTGGGAACTGGTTCTCCAATCCTGGAGTATTCAAAAAATCACCCCGTAAAATTTTCAAGTTTAGGATTAAAATCAGGAAAACCAAGAGAAAAAGCACAGCACAGTAGACGGGGCCACGCCTCCCTTACAGGTCTCCCACGGCCAACTCCGTGAAGTTTCTGGGGCCAGAAACGATCATATACACACCTGCAATTGGCCAAAACAGAGAAGTTTGCCGCGTGGCCACTGTCCCGGGGTTTCAGGTGGAGTAAAGTGCAGGGCGTCCGTTCCTTACGTCCTAGTCGCTCAGATCCGTGGTCTTTAAAGCAGGATACGCAAGATCATCTATAGGGGTGAAAAAAGAATATCTGTTTGTATTTATTTTTAATCTTAAAACATAAGAAAGAAATCAGGCTTTACTTATGTTTAAAACACGAAGTAGTGTCTCTTTGTAATTCATGAATTTAAAAACTTATATATTGAGATACACAGACATGACATTTTTACTTGTAGAGATGTCTGATATTTTTGCTGACAGATGCGTGATCAAAATAATTGGAGGCTCTTGATTTAACCAGATTGGACATACTTTAATCATTTTTTTAATCCTGTAAAGAAAATCTTTAAGTTTATGGTTTTCCGACGTCTCAATTTTATACGCATATAAATTATGTAACACAAATTATACTCATTTAAACATGGGCACAAATGGTATGAAGGTCTTGGGATACCTCCTTTGAGCCATCGCAGGCTGATTCTAGTCCACACGCCTGCAAACAGCTCAACAGGGTGGTGCTTACATAAAAGCTTCCAGCCTGGCATGTCTCCAATAAAATATCTTCCAAAAACATCAAGAGGAAAATTATACCCTAGTCATTCAGTCGTTTAGAAAGTATAGAGCAGGAGAAAACTCGTGCAGCCAAGTTAGTGATTTCTTCGGTCTCCCTCACGAGTCAGTGTTTGCTGACGTTACATTCAGGACATCTGCAATGTGAACGCTGATGTCTAAATCTCAGCGGCTATTGGATTCCACGTGTGACCCAAACTCTCTTTCCCTCTTCGGCATTGCTAAGCCTCTGAGAAGCCTATGTATAACCCAGAGATTTGTTCTGAGCGGTGACGATGACGCTCCTGGGCAGGGACTGCCTTTCGGTTGCTCTAATGCTCACTGAGATGACGTCCACAGCTGCCACAGCAGGCACCCTGGTGTGCCGTGGTCACTTACTAGGTGCCCCGAACATTTTACCCCTAACAGTCGTCCAAGCTTAGAAGTTGGAGAAACGGTCTGTGCTGTCTGCCTGCCCCCACCCCTTCTTGCTCTTCCAGGATAAAATCCTCCTTCCCGACTTGTCAACTAACCCCTGCCTTTCTCGAGTCTGCTGTCGATGGACTGTCCCCTCCCTCGGGGGGGACACGGAGCTCTCCAAACCCGCGGACGCCCTGAGTCATCCCAGGACAGACGGACGGCTGCCCACGGCCGACCGGAGCCATTTCAGGCTGAAGACAGTGCTGGCTCTGGGGAGAGGCCGGACGTCTCCTGCTGGCATCAAGGCCTGTGCAAGCCCTGCGGCTACCAGGGACAGTTTTCTGCCACCAAGGGGAAAACGTGTCCTTGAAAATAAAATCAGCACAGTCGAGAGCAGAGTTGAGAGACGGAGGGACGGGGAAGGTGCCCCGTTCCACACCTTGCTTCTCCACAGCGTCATGCGGAGGCACAAAGCCCCTCTTGGGGTTGGATCCTACAGCCGAAAAAGTCCTCTCAACACCAGGGATGACCTGCTGGGACACAGCCACGCCGTCATCGTAATAACGTCACTCTTGCCTTCCAGGTGCATTTTCTTGAGTGGGAAAAAGGTAAATCCTCAAATATCCTGAAATCAGCCGCATGATTGTGGCTCCACTCACCGAGTGTGTCAATTCTTAATTCTCACACACACACACACACACACAGACCATTGCCTGCTGTGGCCGGCGGAGCACTGCACGCCTGCTCACGCAACACGCGTGCCCGCCCGGCTGAGAGGACACCGCCCGAATTCCCGGCACCAGCCCTTCCGCTGGGCGGCCTGCTGGTTTCTATCTGTCATCCTCTCATTTCTTCCCTCCTGGTTTCCCATCGTCCAGCACAGCTTCCTCTAGGCCATATAGCGTTAAACACCAATAGATCCAAATTTGTGTCCTATTTTAGGACTTGACAGCTTTTCCATGCCGAAGATCACAGGATGGAAATTATCACTGATCTAAGAAACGAACAAACCACAGACATCTGCTCAAGCCCTCAGTCAGCTTAAAACGCTTTGCCACGTCGACTAAGTAAGCTCTTCTCTTTGAACAAGGCCGGCAAACGATTCCACCTTTTCTTAGATTGTCCATTGCTGGCGTTTCCCAGAGAACAGGGCCCAAGGTGGGGCTTTCCTTTGCAAGGATATAGATCTTTCAGATCTTTCTCCTGGTAAAAGCGGATTCTTCCGCCACCCCCGTTCTCTCCGTGTGATGTATCATTAAAGACGGAAAGGCGTGCTGACGGCGTGTGCTGTATAATGGCCTTGCAGGGCGCCATTTATTTTACTTTAAGGAGAGTTTATTTCATCTTGGGCCGACTCGGAAAGCTTTTCAGAGGCCGTGGGCACCGCGGCTCTCTTCATATCAGATAAAAGCAAGGATTTCGCCCACCGTCGACCGCAGTTATTCAAAGGCTGAGCTGGGGCGGGAGGGTCCCGTCTGTGCGCGGAGCAGCTTCCACACCCTACCGGAGCATTCGGACTCCGCAGAACCCGCTCTGAGCCGAGACTGTCAGCAGGGAAAATTCCCCTCTGCTGAGGGGTAAACTGGAAACGCAGAGACAAATTGTATCGGAACTTAAAGGGAATAAAATTAAAATAAAGTTTAATGTCAGCGCTAAATGTCAGCGTATTCCAAAAGGGCAGAGGGTGAGAAACCAGACTTCACGTCCCTCGAAGATCTTCAATTGCTTATTTGCAATTCGTCAGTCGCTGGTCAACGGAAACTTTACTCATTACAGGGCTGAGCACACGGCTCCCAGGGAATATTTTCCGGGCAAATATTTCATTTGAATAGCCAGATAGTAAATATTTTAGGCTCTGCGGGGTGTCCGGCCTCCTCTAAACTCTCCCACCCCAGCTCAGCACGTCACAAGCAGTGGGTTTCAATGTTTTCAGTCTCTGCTCGACCTAAAAGCGATCATCCCTTCACGTCTAGGAAACAGAACGAAACTTGGAGTTGACTTTTACTTTGGGGCTTCAGAGAGAATCAGTGGCTCTCCTGGACACTATCTGTTCAAACATCGTCTCCAGTGGGAAGGTCTCCGCTGCCTTCCCACAACTCGTCTGGGGAAAGCACTTAGCACAGTAACTGGGATATAGCAGGAATTAAACACGTGTTTTCAATTGTTGTATTTAATATTATTATTATCCAGTTTGGAACTCAAGTGTGTCCTTCCTTCCTTCCTTCCTTCTTTCCTTCCTTCCTTCCTTCCTTCTATCCTTCCTTCTTTCCTTCCTTCCTTCTATCCTTCCTTCCATCCTTCCTTTTCTTCCTTCCTTCCTTCCTTCCTTCCTTCCTTCTTTCCTTCCTTCCTTCCTCACTTCCCTCTTTCAACAAATAACCAACCAGGACATTTCCCTTGTAAACTCTACATGAGATAATCTGGGTAGCACACATATAAAATACAACTCCTTTCTTCACGGTCCAAGGCGGCCAGAGCCGAGCAGCGTGGTTGGCACACGCCCCACAGACGGTGGCAAGTTGCAGAGCATATACAATACACTGCGTATATGTAATTTTAAACATAGAAAATAATGCTTTATATCTTTATGTCTACGGTAAAAGTAAGAAATGCAAGAACGATCAAGAGCAAATTCCGCGTGGCTGTGTCTCTGGAAGGGAAGGTGGGGGAGGCCGTCGGGGACACAGCAGGTTTTAACCAAACTTCGAACACTTCATTTCTGTAACACGAACCTCTGACGTGGCAGAATGCCACCATCTGTCAGAGCGAAGCGTGGATGCTCATTTGCATACATTGTTCTATTGTTATACTTTACAGTTTATTATCTTACAATTTCAGTTAAAACGTGAATGGACGCATGCATGACAGGGGAGAGAGAGACAAGGGAGGAAACCACGCTTTGCAAGGCGTTTTCTCTCGGAAACTGGCGATTCAGTACACGTCACTCTGATTTCCTGATAATCTCTTTGTCAGCAAAACAACGCCAAAATTTTCCAAAGACTGAAAAAAAAGTATGGCATTGAACACTAACCGTGACCCCAAGTCTGCATGTTCCTAGTTAATCTTTCCAGACACCCTGTGACGCAGCTATTACCCCATTTCACGGGACAGGAAATTCAGACGCTAGGTGTTGCACTGTGCTCACGCCGGACAGTCGCACAGGGCTGAGACTCAAACCCGCGGAGGTGTGGCCCGCGGGCCCGCCTCCTTTGTCGGTGCTCTGCTGGGAAAACATGAAAGCCAGACAGAGGAGGAAGGAAGCGACTCAGAGTTTGACGGAGAAGCAGCCAGGGACGTAGTCAGGGTGGAGTCGGCTAGAAGCCAGCGTAGGTGGAGAAATTCTTTTACAAGATGAGCTCTGAGCCGTGCGTCGAATGAGCTCTCGTCACTGACTCAGACGCATCGATGGACCACGGGTGAGGAAAGCTGCAGGAGCAGCCTGAGCTCACGGGCGGAAGGGTTCTGGGGACTGAGGTTTATGCAAAAGACAAAAAACAGACCAAAGACAGAACAGGCCTACTGGAAACTTACAGGCGAGACATCCAAATCAGAAAAGAAATCAAACGATAGAAAACACACGAAGACTATTAAGAAGCAAAAACACAGAAAACTGGAGCATCGAGCAGTCGCTTCTGAAGCTCGAACTGCTCCAGACTGCCGAGGCGCAGAGAGGGGCTGAATCACCCGATTTCAAAGGTAGGAAAATCGGAGCAAATGATTAAATTGAGGGAAAAATGGGGAGCAGGAGTGTGGTTCATTTATTTTTGGAGGGCGAATGGAAGACTCTTTTGAAACGCGTATTAAAAGCATCTGATTCCACATCAGGGACTTTGACAGTGCAGCAGGGAGAATCCTGCAGGGGTGTGGGTGGGTGTCTGGGTGGAAACATGGGCGTTTCTCTGGACACCCTCTGACTCCCCCGCAAGCAGAAGCCCTGAAGTTGTGTCTGTGACAACACGATCATTTCTACAGTAACTAAAGAGCACTCAGCAAAACAGGATTATTGCTTAAGTTGAGAAATAAGCAACTGAAACGCTCCTAAACCGCAAGAACAGGCTCCCGTGCCGATATTCAAACGGCAAAGCCAAAGGGACGTAAACACGGAAACCGGGACGTGTGGGCAGCCGCGACCGGGCTTCCGGCTCGTGGACGCTTCCCACGACCTAACCCGGGAGTGTCAGACCTGGACACACCCTGCTGACCCTCGAACACAGCTCATCGGTGGCATCTAGACTCCACACGGGTGTGTGCTGTTCTCACCCCTCACCACACGCGGGATTCAAACTGGCTCCTCTGGGCACTTTGTGAAAATTATGAATGCTTTGTGAAGGTTTGAGACGGCCCAACCCCATCAAAATATACCTGTTTCTTGAAAAATAAACCATCTGTTCACTGAACGTTGCCTGCGAGTTCTGGGGAGAACCATGATGTACGTGTGGCCGTCGTAGGAAAGAGACCAGACCATCATTGACGCCAGGGTGGCAGCAGAGACGCCTCCAGGTGACCCTCCAGGAGGAGCTGGCTTTCCTACCCTTCGCTAATTCCATTCAGAGAGCCTCACCTTCTCTTTTTCCATGTGTTGCTACAAACGGGGAAGAGTCTTAATATTGTTTGCAACAAAATATTTACATGCTCAACAGGTTACAGATTAAGAAAAGATTCCTGTTAGTAGGTATGCTAGCTCACATTAAAGAAAAAATAATTGGAAAATAAATATTGTCTACCTTAAGCAAATATTTACTCTAAATAAAAGAAAGGTACAAATTTCCTGCTTACGTTTTTTGGCCAATAACACCAGTGGCTAAATACAGGTCTTAGACCCTGTATTTCAATCTGCCAGACAGCAAGTGATAAAGCAATACGGAACAGAGCTGATATCACGAAAGCAATTTACTTTTAATAACTACGTTCCTGGAAAATTAGAATCTCCAAGGAATTTTTAAAAGAATTTTCGTGCTGTTCTTTACATAGCTAAGAAGTAAGTGTATAATTTAGAGTCTTTCTAACGCTGAATAGATATAAACACAGAGTGACTCACATCTTAGAATCCCCTGCTCCTCGGACCGCGGTGTCTCGGGGCTGGGTGAGGTCTGGGCCACGGCGCGTCTCACGGCGGAGAAGCTCCGCGTCGCCTGATGAATCAGGGGCCACTCTCCACGCTGCCTTTGACAGTAGCTGCAGAGAGAGGCTGTGTTTGGAGAAAAGCCCCAGACTCTGTCTGGCCCCAGGGATCTTTGTGAGCCGGTGGCCTTAGTGAGATCAGCAGCCCTCAGCTTCCTCGCCAGCAAGGCAGGGGCGACACGGCCCTGCTGCTCACGCAGCGTCCTGACGCCCAAGTGACAGAGCCTGAGAATGTGGACACACCTTGCTTCAGGGGGATGTGTGTGTGCATGTGTGTGTACATATGTGCATGCGTGTGTGTGCATGTGTGTGTACCTGTGTGCATGTGTGTGTGCATGCATGTGTGTGCATGCCTGTGTGTGTACATGTGGGCATGTGTGTGCATGCATGCGTGTGTGCATGTGTGTGTGTGCGTGTGTGTGTGTGTACATGTGTGCGTGTGCGTGCCTGTGTGTACATGTGTGCATGTGTGTGCATGCATGCGTGTGTGCATGTGTGTGTGTACATGTGTGCATGTGTGTGTACATGTGTGCGTGTGCGTGCCTGTGTGTACATGTGTGCATGTGTGTGCGTGCATGTGTGTGTGCACGTACATCTTGCCTCAGAGGGGCACACTATGCTAAGAGTTCATCGTCAATGTTTTGGCATGTATCCTTCTAGGCTGTATAGATGTATTTATATAGAGAGAAATAAATATTTACATAGAAACCAGAATTATATAATAATAAAAAGATACACATACATATGCATAATTAGCATCATGCTGCATTGGAATTGTGTGTTTATTCTTAATTAAAATTTTATAAGAAGCATTTTTCTGTCAATTAACATTCTTTGGAAATAATTTTTAACTTGATGCATCATAATTTAAAAACTTTTCCCATGTTGCTAGCCATTTGGGTTACTTGGCCATGCTTTGAAAACCGTATGGTACATGCAAGTGTAGGATATAAGCTGTCGTGATAACCACTGTCTCAGTCCCAGCAAGATTATGATGCAACTCAAATATTATCCTTTGCTCCGGAAAGATGGCATAGTTTACACTGACATGAAAATGAATTTAACTGAGTGGAGGGAATAATTTATCTGAAAATAAATGCTTTGGCACCTAACCAGGTCAGTTTTCTTAAAAGCCTGCTGCAGACTTGCAGAATGATTGTGGAATAACTACTCATGTTTTCTTCTCAGTGCTGCTTCCCAGTGAATTTTTCTATCTGGTGTGTCCTGCCTAATTTGTCAGCCTGATGAGAACCCACGCTTCAGCCTCCTCGCCGCTCCATGCTGAGATTCCTGCGAACACGTCAAGCGCACAGTTGCAACAGGCAGTAAAGCCCTCGCCAAAGCTTCCCTGAGTCTGCTCAGAAGTCAAGACTCTTCGCATTTGCAGGATAAGGGAGCCCACGTGGTCCCCAAGGACAGGGTTCTTTCTACCCCGTCTGCGGCTGCGGGGCGCGGCGAGGGCCAGGTGAAGCCAAAGCCGTAATGCCCAGAGCTGCTGACCATGCAAAGCTAAATAAAACAAAATATTTAAAAAGGAGAATCGATCTCTGAGGGAGAGTGTGACATAACAGTGAGGCCACTATCACTGAATCGCACCCCCCCTTTAAATCTGTACCCCCAGATCATCACTCACCTGGGCATCCGAACCCCTAAACACAACTAGATCATGTCACTTCTCTTTCCACATCGCCAAGACCTTAAGAACATGCTCTTTTCTCCCCAGACCACCTGAACTTCGCATAAACTGATCCTGCTGATGACGGCAGCTCATCACGCCCACCCTGCCCTGCTATCATCAGTTCCTTAAATATCCACGTGTCGTCTCTAAGCCCTAATTCCTACGGTTTCCTCTTGGAGGTTGCTCACACACAGCCTCAGAACCACGAATAGCTACCAGCTTGTTCTGACATCCTCTGTATTTTTTTCAAGCCAACAAAACGAGAACAAAGAGGCAAATCAGGAAGTCAGCAGGAAGTCTCCTTTTCTTCTCCGTGTTTCAGAATAGCTCTCTCTTTGGTAACACAGGGTATTACGAGCTCTGATTATTGGTTCAAAGCCGTACAGCCGAGCAGAGACTCATACGCTGGCTCAAGGGCGGCTTGAGCAGGTGCAGCTCAGCCCCAGGCCAGCTCGACTAAGATTTAGAATTCTTCGCTTTCTGATGCTTTCTCCTGCATTTGATGAGTAGGCCCCGGAAGGCAGGGCCATGTGACAGGAAGTGCAGCAAGTGGCTTATATAGTCACTGTCCCCAAGAGTAGGAGATGCTGTCTTCATCTTCTTAATCAACAGGACGAAATACACACAGATTGGTTATTCATTTCATCAACTGCATAAATTATTACTTTTAAATGTGTACTTTACCTTACAAAAGGTTATTTCAAAGTGCATCAGTACAGATAACACAGTGTTCACTGTACCCCATTCTCCGGAGGTGTGAAATGCATATTTACCTTTTTGTAGTCAGCTACCAAAATGTACTTGACATCCCTGAAATGCTGGCCTGGGAGCAGCTCACGCAATGGCTGTTCCTTCTCTCAGAAAATCCTTCGGGGCCATGTCTGTTCAGATGACACCAGTGGCCCCCAAAGCCAGATGTAAACACTCGACCCTGGTCTGACCACGTGGATTCGAGAGAGGTTTGAACCACAGGCACAGGGAGGCCAAGACGAAAGCCGAGTGGCCTCAGAGGCAGAGGCAGAGAGAGCGTCGGTCTCAGTTTCTGCTGGGTTCGTGTCCTCAATCCCACGGCCGCGTGCTGTGAGTGATGCCGCGTCCTCGTGGCTCTGGGCACCCTTAGAAGGCTGTGCAGCTGTTTACTCACAACCGAAAGGACACCAAGTTTACCAGTGTAGGAATCACTGTATTTTCACGTCACATGTTGCAGTTTTCAGTTGCAGGAGTTCCATCTGGTTCTCTTCCATGGTTTCCACGTGCGGCTCTGCCCCGTCCCTTCAGGGCTTGTTTCCAGACTGTGTTCCACGGTCTGGAGCTGCCTTCAGTCTAGGGACAGACGGACCAGCCCTGTGTGTGGTGGCGGGTGCCCTGAGCCTCTGCTGAGATCCTGAGTGTTTACTGACGTCCCTCCAGTTCAGCTCCGCAGAAATCGAACATCCCAGCCCCCGGCAAACTGTGCAGGTTGTTGTGTTCTCGGCTCCCTGGTAGGTTTTCCTTCCCAATAATTGTCTTTTGCCTGTTCCTGTGGAGTCTTGCCTGGAGCGTGTGCTGCTCAGCTTTGCA
>CAUYRT010059472.1:0-20383 GCA_963574885.1 Lepilemur ruficaudatus | reverse complement strand
AATAGAAAGTTGAGGATTATCAGAGAAACAGAAGAACAGCAAAGTTTAAAAAAAAAGATATCCAAAAACATTAGAAAAAATTCTCAAGATCTAGCAATAGCATTATTAGGCATCCACCCAAAAGAACATAAGACATTCTATTATAAAGACATCTGCACCCGAATGTTTTTGGCAGCACAATTCACTATTGCTAGGTCGTGGAAACAACCCAAGTGCCCGTCAATTCATGAGTGGATTGTTAAAAGTTGGTATATGTTTACAATGGAATACTACTCAATTTTAAGAAACAACAGTGAACAACACCGCTTATTTTATCCTGGATTCAGCTCGAGCCCATTATTAGAAGTGAAGTGACACAAGAATGGAAGAATGGGCCCCACATGTACTCGCCATCAAATTGGTATTGACTGATTAACACCATGGTGCTCAAACGGTGGTGGTGTCAACCAGGGATTCGGGGGTCGGGGGGTAGACCCACAGTTGAGGATTGTGGAGAGCACTGTGGAGGGGAGGGGCATGCTTGAAATGTATCTGGGGATGGGAATTAGGGGTCTCAGTAGAGAGAAGGAAATCTAAAACTGATTTATGTGAATAGCTGTACAACTTGGTAAATTTACTAAAAATCATTTGATTGTTCACTTAATATGGAGTAATGGCATGCAATGTAAATTATACTTCAATAAATTTGTCAATAAAAAAGAAAGAAGACAAAAAAAGAATTCTTTCCCTCAACACTATACCCTCTCCACCACTGAGAAGTATTTGATGCCTATGATTTTGCCTTTTGAAGAATGCCACATAAATGGAATCATACATTTTGTAGAATTAGAATCTGGCTTCTTTCCCTTTGCATACTTTGGAGATTTATCCTCATTTTGCCTGTATTATTGTTCCCTTTTTAAATTGCTAAGTAATATTCCATTGTACATATGCAATCCTATTTATTTACCAGTTGATGAGCATTTGGGCTCTTTCTAGGTTAGGATTATTAAAATAAGCTCCTATAAATATCTGTGTAGTGGTTATTATATGATATCTTTTCCATTTGTCTTTAATAAAAATACTAAACTTAGTATTGGTAGAGTCACAAGATAAACAAATGTTAACTTCTTAAGAGACAGCAAAACTCTTTTCCAAAGTAGCTGAATCATGTTTCATTCTTACCAGTAACGTTTAAGAGTTCTAATTGCTTCAAATATTCTCTAGCAATTGGTATTTTCTGATTTTTAAAAATATTAGTCATAGTGCATATATTGTACTAGTTCATTGTGATTTTAATTTGCACCCCCCTTATAAAAATAATGCTCTTCTCATGTACCTAGTTGCAGTTTATCTCCCTTCTGTGGTAAACTCTTAAAATATTTGCCCCAACCTCACCTTTTTTTCTGAGTTAATAAGATATATATATATTTTTGAATATGTGAGATTATTATGCATTTTGGATATTAATTCTTTATTCACTGTGTTTTTACAAATATTTTTCCCCAGTCTATGGCTCGTCTTTTAATTTTCTTCACAGTCTCATTGAAAGAGCAGAGCTTCATAATCTGGGTGATATTTAGTTTAGCAATGTTTCCTTTACGGTTTTGTGGTTCTTATGTCTATGTAGGAAAAATCTGCCTAGCAAAAGATTGCAAAGCATTTCTTCTATATATATTTTAGTTGTTTTATAGTTTTGTGTCTTACATCTCTATCTTTGATTGATTTTCATTTGAATATTGTCCACAGCATAAAGGTATGAGATCTTTTTCTTTTTAAAATTTTTGATATGTTTATGTATTTACTCCAGTACAATTTGTTGACAAAATTATTCTTCTCTATTTAATTAGCTTAGCACCTTTGTGAAAAATAAACTGACCATATACATTTGGGTCTTATTTCTAAACTCTATAGCTGATTCTTTCCATCAACATGTCTGTCATTAGGCCAATACCACAATTTCTTAATTTATGTACTTTCGTGTTAAGTATTGAAATAAGGTAATGTGTGTCCTCCAACCAAGTTTATTTTCAAACCTTCTGTCTATTCTATGTCCTTTAGTTTTCCATATAAATATTAGAATCAATTTGTAAATGTCTACAAAATTTACCTCATTATATTTTGATTGATGTTATATTGAATCTTCGAATCCATAGGCATGATAAATTTCCTCAATAATTAAGTCTTCCACTATTTCTTTCATCAATAATTTGTAGATTTTTAACATACAAATCTAGAGCATATATTGTTAGATTTACCACTAAGATTTTCCTTTCTGTTGACACTGATACAATTAGTAGTTTCTTTAAATTTCAATTTTAAACTGTTCATTTGTACAGTACAGATATACAGCTGATATTTTTACTGATCTTAGATTTTGCAACCTTATTAAACTTACTTATTAGTCTCAACAGCTCTTTTGAAGATCTTTTTGTGATTTTTTTTTTGTAATTAACAATCATGTCAGTTATAAATAAAATCAGTTCTTCCCTTCCTTTCTAAACTTTCTGCCTTTTATTTCCTTTTCTTTCCCTGTTGCACTATATCTTACTTCAAGTAAAATATTAAAGTCATTATGTTTTGCTTTGTCTTGTCTCCAGTATCAAGAAGAAAGTATTTGGTCTATTATCATTATCATGTATAATGCTAGTAGTAGCTTTTTTATCAGGCTAAGCAAATTCACTTTTATTCTTGTTTGCTAAGCATTTTTAACATAAATGAATATTAAATTTTGTCAATTATTTTTTCCGCATATATAGAGATTATCATGTTTTTGTCTATTTATATGGTTAATCATTTATTTTATAATATTGATTAAACCTTATGTTATCACTTGTTTATGTTGTCTTTTCCTTTTATAAATTGATGCATTCTATTTGCTTCCCATCTGTTAAGAATATTGGTTTATATAAGTCCTTGAAGGGTATTAGATTCTAGCTTTCTTTGCTTTTATTGCTTTTGTCTGGTTTTGATGTTAGGATGATTTTGCCCTCATGAAATGAATAGTGAAGGATTTCCTCTTCTATTAATATTTTTCTGGAAGAATCTATATAAAATTGATATAACTTCCTCTTTAAATGTTAGGTATATTTCACAAGCAAAATCATGTACATCTAATGTTTTCTTGGTGAGAAGGTTATTAACTAAGAATTTAATGTCTTTAATAGATATAGGAGTGTTCATTAAAATGTAAAACTTAGACTTTTAAAATCTAAATTTTAAAATTAGTCTGTGACTGTCAAGGAATTTGTGCCTTGAAACAAATTTCACCTACTTTATCAAGTTTATTTGCATAAAGTTGTCCCATACATTATCTCATTATCCTTGTGAAGTCTCTTAGATGTATATGTTGTTTCCACTTTTATTTATAATTCAGTAACATTAGTTATTTGTTTCATTTCCAGTTTTCTTTATTGGTCTGTCTAGAAGTTTTTCAATTTTTTTGTCTTTTCAAAAAATCAGCTTTTCTGTTTTATTTTCTTTACTCTTTATTTTATTTTAATTCAGAATATTATGGGGGTACAAATTTATTTTATTACATTTAGAAAATTCTCAGCTACTTTTCTCTTCAAATTTTTCTTTTACCTAGATTTTTCTCTCTCCTCCTTCCTAGAATTCAATTAATGGTATATCAGAGCATTTGGTATTAGTGACACTTCTTGTTTCTTTTCTTTCTTTCTTTCTTTTTTTTTTTTTTTTTGTTCTTCACATTGAATTATAAGACTAACATGTCTTCATGTTCATTGTTCAGTCTGTTCTCTGACAAAGTTTCCTATTTTCTTGTATTTTCCTACCTTTTTCATTAGGTCCTTTGACGTACAAATCAGAGTTATTTTAAAGTTTCTCTGATTGTTCCAAATTCATGGTGCTCTCAGGATCTAATTTTGTTTATTATTGACTTTTTCCTTGTCATTTTTATAGATTCTGGATATTGTGTTTATAAGAATAGTAAAGACTGAAGTAAATATTATTTATACCTGGAAATAGGCACGGCTCTTACTCTCTGTCTGTGGAGAGTTTGAGTTTCTCTAATCAGAATTTTAGCTGATTTGGGGATTTGTGGTTGCTACATTCACCTTCAGGGCACCATAGACTTTGAACTTCCGGAAGGGTGGACTGTTGGTATATAATGCTTGGGGTGGAGCCTGGGGGTCCATGATATTTTCTGGAGAGTTCTAGTTCTACTCTCAGCTTCCGCTTCCCTGCATGTGTGCACCAGGGTGCTCCCCTTGCCCCGACCCCGACCCCAGCACTAGCCTGCTTTGCTGACTACTGGGTGTGAAGTGTCAGGGGAAATGCTCCTGCTTGGTTCTTCAGGACCAGTTTCATTCTCAGAGATGTGCTGTGTGCCTGGGCCTCAGGGATGGGAATTGCTCGGTGTTTCTTCCTCTGTATTCTAACCAAGGTCTCCCTTGGTCTTTGGGAAGGGGAATGGTTTTGAGCAGGGAACGTTTCCTACCCCTCACCCAGCTATGGTAGACTTTCTTTTTGTGTCATGCAGAATCCTGTGCTCAATAGCATTTCGCACCCCCACCCCCAGTGGCAGGCAGCATTTCTCCTCCCTGCCTCTTCCCCAGCCTGTCTGCCCAAGGGGAGACAGGTTTCTGTGCCTTCCCCACCAGCTTAAAACGTTTGCTGAATATAAGGGAAGGGTGTGGGGAACAGCTGGGATCTTGGTCCTATGTGTCATTAAAGGGAATTCTCTCTAGTTTTTTCTATCCTGCCCCAAACTTTATCTTGAATACCCAGTGGAAAATAGCTTGGGAATGAATATAGACACTGCTTGGGTTTGGGGCTTCCAGTTATTCTAAACTAGTTCATCTTCAACCATATTAAAAAGAAAATCATTAAAATTGTGGCTTTTTGCTTCTTACCTACTTTTATAGTGTCCAACTCTTTCTCCTCTGCTCTCCCAGCAGGAAAACAACTGGGTATCCTACCTCTCCTGGTAGAGATTCATCACTCTTTAGGATTCAATTCAGGTGGTTGCCTTTCAAACTCAACTCTCCACTGGTCTTAAGAAAAATTATGATTTTTCTTATGGATAGGGTAGGAGCAATACCCTGTTATGGCTTTCTGTATTTTAAGCAGAAATGGAATTCTATCTTGAAGTATTTTAATGTAAATTTCAGACAATAGGACAGATAAACTTTTAATTTCTTAAATTCTTATGCTATTTATTCATTTTTGGACTTCTGTTTCAGGTTAGTTACTGCATTTTCTGTTTCAGGTTAGTCACTGCAGCTTGAGTCCTATTCATCTCCTTGAAATTGTTTTCAAATACTCATCAGGTCCATAACTTGCAAAGATAATACAGAATGTTTTAAGGCTATCTTTGACTATCCTGATGGGCACATAAATCCTTGAAGGAATAATTTTCTCATGTGAATTTTCATTTTTGACTTTTAATTGTGGTAAAAATCACATAAAATGATATCTACTTGCTTTACAAATGTTTAAGTGTGTGGTACAGTAGCGTTAACTTATAAACACAATATTGTATGCACATTTCTAGAACTTTTTATCTTGCATGAGTGAAATTCTTTACTCATTGAACAGTAACTGCTTATTTCTCTCTCACCCAGGCCCTGGCAACCACCATCCTACTTTCTGTTTTTTTAATGTTAACTACTTTAGATACCTCAGATAAATGTAATCATGCAGTATTTGCCCTTCTGTGCCTGGTTTATTTTACTGAACATAATGTCTTCAACATGGATGAATCTTGAGGACATTAAACTTTCGATCCCAATTCCTTGTTCTAGCAAAACCAAAATATCTATCTATCTTACATTAAAGAAAATTAACCTGTTAAGATTACATATTATTTATAGCATCAGAAGTTAAATAAAACTCCAAAGGAAAATATTTTCTTGTCTCTTCCATCAAGCTTTTTTAAAAGTAAAATTTTGTATTTTATCTTGCATCAAATAGTTTTACAGTCAACAATGCCAAAGAAGGAAAACGAAGAAAACTGAAAGTTCTTTAGTATCTCTACAAGGTTAAATTGTAGAGTACAACTTACAGACGATTGCAACAACAGTCAAATTGGTAGCCAAAAAGGAAATAAAATCAGTTGAGGACAGAATATGGAAATGGAAAATTCTAAACTTCCAAATGACTGAAGTTGATAGGATCAAAATCCATCACAAGTGGAAGTAATTATGGTTGCACTTCATTGATCTGACATTATCGCCTGTTTCGCATTTCACATTACTGCTTCTTCCAAGTAAACAAGAACACCAGATGTTAGCATGATGTGATAGAACAGGAACAACATTTGGAGGCATCGCTATGATTTAAATCCTGAACTAGATTGTCGTATGACTTTGGATCAATTATTTGCTCCCAGAATCCTGGTTTTTCGTCGACAAAATTGGTACTAACTTCTAATTCCTAGTGTTGTGAAGTTCAAAGAAATTAATGTATATAGCACACCTAGTACAGTTCCAGTTACATAGAAAGTGCCAACTTTCTCTACTTCAATCTTATAGAAGCTTTCAAAGCTCCTTTATAGTGCTTTATCCTTCCATTTGCTTTCTTAACTGAGAGGCTCCTGGCACAGATTCACCTCTGGATGACTTAGGATCATCAGATGATCTCTTCCTTCTTTGAAGTCCTCTATCAATCACTGTCAACGTAATTCAAGTAGCAATTAATCACTTGCTACCTTGTGACATCTCTTCTCCGGTGGTCTTGCAGGCTAATCAGCAGCTTGATTTTCACATTAGCTGTTGATGACTTTTTATACCTGTTAGTCTGCAAGCACCTTGAAAGCTGAAATTATCTTTAAGATTTTGTCTTTTCAACAAAATTTTAGCAAATATAGTAAATTGAAATGTTGTTAATCTCTGTTTTTGAAAATAAAGTTCTCATATGCAAATATATGTCCAATAGGACATTTGGGGGGTCCAAATTTATACAGAATGATTTGTCCCTGCACTGAACAGTCCTATTAAACTATTCTTTTGAATAGTTTTGTTTTTTTTTTTAATTTTGTCTGTGTGCTCCCTTAAATGTGTCTTCTTCAAGTGGCCCCTCTCTACCCAGCTTCAGGCTTTCTAATATTTTCTTTATTATAACAAATCAGCTCACATAAAGTGATATATGGTGACATTTATTACAAACGGAAGATAATAAATTCTTTCTGATGACCTGAAGAGTCTGCCAAACCTACAAGTGAATATGTTTTATGGAAATAATTTTTCTCAATAGCACTTAGAGCTTTGTATTACAGATCTTTTTTCTGAGTAAGATTGCCATCATTGGTATTCAAAATGTACTGCTTTGGCAGTTGTGTTGAATCACTTGGAAGGATTGTTAAAAACAGATTTTTTTTGCCATACTTAAGTATTCTGATGAATGGAGTAATATAGCAGTCATATAGTTGTGACAGTCAACTATGAAACCACAGATGACCTAAAGTTTAAAAAGTTTTTGTTAATTTTTAATTTTTATTTGTTCATTCATTCTACGTATATTTATTGATTTCTTCGTCAGGCCCTGAATCAAACTCTTTGTATTTTGTGCTCCCTCTTTCTGTTCCAAATACATTATGGGTAAGAGCGCGTGGGCGCACACACACAGACACACACGGCCTTTGAAGTCTTTTCTATATACAGATTTTAAGCCATGGGCTTCATATTTCTCTAAAATTCTATCCAAGTTTCACACACACGAAAATCCAACTTCAGATGGGAATTCAGTACAGAAACAGAGATAAGTAAAATGAAGTAAGTTACCCAATGTCATAGAGCTAAAATTTATCAGAACAAAAATTTAAACTCAGGATCTTCTGTGTTCAAAGCCATACTACTAACTTTTAGACTCTCCAGAAAAACATCAACGACTTGCAGAAGTTCTTTTCCATGTATTATAAGCAACCCCTCAATTGTCATGTATGTTATCCATAACATCATTTACTAAAAAAATAAATTGATGTGTGTTGGCAAAGGACTATAATGTTATTTGTTTTCTGACAGGTACGTTCTTGTAATGTTAGAAGGAATAGGTACTAAACTTCTTAAAATACTAAGCCGGTTGCTAGAGCATTTCTACACGCAAAAATCAAATGAATATTTATGTATAACATATACTCCTGTCATTGATCTTGTACTTTCCTGCCACTTCTCACTAAAATACTTCATGTGCATTAATGATGGTGGTGATGTTAACGTAGCACGTCCACTCGGATTAGTGGATCGAGCTCTGTTTGAGTCTACTCATTGTTCGCTCAGAGAAACGTTCCATTTGCGGTTGGTGTACAGGCAAAACAGGATAAGGACATGAAACATGAAAGAAACTTACTTGGGGGAATTCTGGGATTCATTTGCTTTGACATACAAACTGAATAGTGAACATCAATATAAATTGCTTTCTAACATGACTGAACCATGACAAATTCAAACTCACACACACAAGCACACAGAGACAGAGACGGAGAGGAGAGAGAGAGAGTGGATACATATTTGTTCTTCTCATGCCTAGCTATAAAAGCAAATTTAGATAATTTAGCATTGCAATGTTATATGAATACCAGGGTCCTCACTCTTTCCGATCTGTTCTGTCTTTTCAGGGCATAACGTTCCCTTCGAATTTGCCTGCCAACCCCTTCCGATCCTTCACGGAACTGCTGCTCAACAGCTCGATGTCTGCCTTTCGTGAGAGGAGTTTCAAAATTCCCAATTTCCTTCTCCCGTAAGTCTAGAGCAATAGACATTTTTGCAGTAATCATTTAACTACTGCTTAAGACAGTGACTGGCACAGGCCTTGTATGTATCAGTTATTACCTACTACATCTGACCAACTTAGAGTGAATTATCGCTGTGATTTTCATGTTTGACTGTAAATTCCCAGAGGATCAGGACTTCGTAATTTCACTAAAAGTAATGTACACAATGAATATTCCTAACTAGCTGTTCAAAATGAACTAATATAAGGAAACTAACATGTTTATAGATATGAATTTAAAAATATTTCCTATATGTTTCTCATGGGCTATAGTGGTTAATTATACACAATAATACAAAAATGACATATCCATCTCTCTGTACAAATTTAATGTTTTCAAACTAGTCCCATTAAAAACAGAAACTTGTCTTAATAAGCCTGGAGAAAAATCAGTGCTTCTACTTACTAGTGCTCATCATGCTTTGTTTTGTTTTCTTTAAGACAGCAATTTTCAGATTTTTGTTTTTCCTCATAGAATCTTTAAAAGGCAGGGAAGTAAACTCTTCATATTTTTGTGTGAAAGGCAGAAAAATTTAGTCAGTGAAGTTAAATATCATTTCTAAAATAGCCGTTAGGCAATGGAATGAATTAAAATTTGACCAAACAGGGTTTTGCAACACCTCCTCACCCGGTGCTATGTCTGCTGACTCTGGCCGTTAGTAGCCATATGTATTGTTTGCTGTCTTTTGGTTCAGTGAAACACAAGTAAAAGGAAAGCTCAGATATATTTCTTCCTTTCTTTTTCTTGTGTGCGCGTGTGTGTGCGTGAGTGTGTGTGGGGGGGCGGGGGGTAAAGTGCCTCTCTCCTTTGAATCAATATAAGACTAGATGAGTTTTGCAGAAAAGAAGCTCTCCCAGGATCATGGAGAACTGAGAGTTTGAGTTGTCCTCCAACAGCAGATGCCTTCTCCGTTTTCCTGTGTGAGTAGGTGCATTTGCTATGATTTTTAATTTCAATTCCTTGGCCCCCAACTGTGGGGGCCTTTATTAAACATGGATGCTGTGTGTGTCTCCAAAATAGAGTTAAATCCTGCAGTAACAGGGCAGTTATTCCTGTCCCTCATGAGAAATTCTCAAATCTTTCTTCTAGTTAAATACAGTACTTACATATTTAATGTCTGCCTATTGGAAATAAAGGACAGGTTCTTATTCTTACGAAAAGGACTAAGGGTGCCTGCCAGTTAGAATCTAACACTGCAGGAGAAAGCAGAGGATGCCATGTCTGAGTGCTTTATTGTTTCCCCACTACTCTACTTGCACCTGTGAAGTTCAGAGAATCCAGAAATCGTGACATTTTCTGTTATAAGTGGGCATTTAAGATACTCCATCTCAGTGTAATAGGTCCTATTCATAACATCTTATTTTTTAAAAAATAATATTATAGTTGGAAAAGGTTTTTAAACTATTATTAGTATTTGTTTTGTTTTCAGTTAACTATAAAATGGGGATGAAATAGTACTTACCTCACAATATTGTTAAGTGGATTCATTTTTATTAAATTTTAAAGCATCGGAAATGGTGGCTGTCACTTAGTGTTATGTAAATATTTTCTAAATATATAAATCATATTTAAAATAAAATATATTAATTGTTCTATAAAGTTCACTTAAATTCAATTCTTAATAATGTTCTTAATGCAAGAAAAAATACATGTCTCCATTTATATAAAAATTGGCACATGCTCTTTAATCTTAGAAAAGTAACTACTTTAAATTATTTTTCTGAAAGCATGCATTGTCAAGACATAAATTTAAGATAAAATGCTATTTCACTTGTCAGATTCAAACTTATATTAAAATATAGATTGAAATTTAATTTGACAGACAAAACTGCTTTTAGTTTTCTGAGTTCTCTAAAAAAATTTTCTGCTTGATGTTTGTAGCACTTAGAAATAACATATTATGGGTGTGAATATTGTGTTCTCACTAAAAAAATAGACATAATTATCTCTATATGTCCATTATACAGCACAAGTTTTGTAGTACTGGAGTCATCCTGAGATAGCATATGAACTTGCTCACATAAATGAATCTGTTGTATCCTTAGAACCTGTTGAGACATGTTTGCAAAATTATTAACTTTATGTTCATCATCAATTTCTCACATTTAATATTGCTAATGCTTCCCATCTTTAACTGATGAACTATAGTGGATCTGAAGGCAAACTGTAAAACTGAGGATGAAAGTAATTAAAACTATAGAATAATTATAACGACCCCAGATGACAACTGCATTACCAGCCGTATGGATTTGACACTAACTAGGCATCCTTAGTGGATGGAATAAAACCGCATTCTAAGGTGTTGAAAAATCATTTGAATGAATGAATCATTAATGCAGCCCAGTTTAATTGCCTCAATCCACGTATATCTGGAAATGTAGTTCTTGTCCCTTTCCCATACATATATTAATGCCAGGCTCCAATCTCATCAATAGCTGTCTGTTGAACACCTACCCTTGCGCGTGATAGTAATCCCTGAGTAGGGCTCCAAAGCAAACAGTACTTTGCAGTGATACAGTCTTCCTTTGGTTACCAGACTGTTTCCTAATGTTGAAGCTGAAAGGCCTTTTATGGAATAGTGGCTAATGCAATTTGTTTGTAATATAATTGAAAATGTTGGCATTTTAGTTTTAGTGGTTTAGTGCAATGATTTAAAATGGGACTGTGTGGTGTGGAGTTTACCTATAGGTTTTAAATAGGTCACCACATTGTTTTTGATTGGGGAGCATCCTCTCGCCCAGCCCTTCACTGCTTGCTTACTAGACACTAGCAATAGGGGTCTGGTAAATGCTGGAGAAGGAGGGATTAAGACCAGATTCAGAGCCATTTAATTCTTTGATTAACCAGAGAGAATGGATTTTAAATGGACTTAAAAGATTTTCTATTTCACTAGAAGCCAGAGAAGTGAGTTGTCTTCCATGTGTAGCCAGGGACCCCAAGAAGAGAAGTTAGAAGTGATTCCAGGCAGAACTCCTTAGAATGACTCAATTACAGCCCAGGTAAAGATTAAATGTGGGGCTTGTATCCTCTGTGTGTTGGGGGGGCGGGGAGGCGGGGAGGGCAGGGGGGATTTTGTCTCTAGCAGATGATTTGACCTTCTACTTATATTGTGTTGTGAATGGCTTCTACTTATATCATGTTGTGAAGCCTCCCCAGGACATTAAGTAGAAAACCTGAAACGGATTTCCTAATGTATTAATCCTGTGATTCAATTACAGGATAAACCAGTGGCTTGTTTGCTGGCAAAGTCTCAATGTTACAAGAAGCTTTGTCGAGAATAGGATTGTGATTTGGAGGTCAACTCTTTCTAAGGGCAATTGCAAATGTATGTGCTTTTAATCTATTTTGTTTTATTTCTGTGCACCCATTTCTATTACTGGAAGGATTTGCTTGCTGGTAAAAAGAGTTATTTTGGTCTAGTTCTGTGTCTACACAGAAATTTTTGTTTTGGAAGGCTATAGACTTGCTATGAACTGAATTTTAAACTGAATCTGACAAGTGATCAAGAAATAACAGGGTCTTCAGCAGGAAATGCAGAGAATATAAAATTTGAGAGACTGGGTGAAGGTTTTGTCAGGAAACCTTTAAGCAGGACAGTCATGTGGCATGCTAGTATGAAGAAAGCATGGTGCCATGCAGGAATCCGGGCAAATAGAAGGGTGGGGAGTAATTACTGAAGAGGGCTTTCTGAAAGTCAATTTGTATGGTGGAACTTAAAGTAATAGAGTATACATAACAAAGGTAATCAGTGTAGTCATTGCCTTGGCCTCACTGTCTGAGGTATGACAAAAACTCTTCCAGAGACAAAAATGAATTTTAATATGGCATATCAAAAGGTATACTTCAGACGCACTTAGTCTTAAAGGTTTGTTTCTGATCAGTTGGGGACTTATGGGCACCTAAAGTCCTATTTCTCTTCTGCATCTTACAGTGTGGAAAGAAATATTTTCTCTAATTGCCATATATCCAGAGAGAATTGTTCTTTGAGAGGTATTGTAGCCCAACCCCCACCTCAAATTTCAATTCATCCAGACAAGTTACAGCTAGAACGTGACAGACAATGCTACTGAGAGCAGGCAAAGGAACTACAGAAAGAATGCATTTCTTTACCCAAAGTTCAGCATGTTCAAAGGTTCAAAGAAGCAAGACTATTCTTGGAGCTGTGGCAAGTGAAGGCTGTAAAGCAGTCAAGAGGAGTTAGCAGAGAGGCAGGGTGTGTGATGAAGAATCAAATATTGATCTTAATCCACAGAAGTAAGTATTTTGGAATCAATAACTGTGACTGCTTGAGGGAGCAGGACTTGCGGAAGCCCAGTGGGGGCTCTGAAAATGCCAGACTTGGTCACAAGTAATCCAAATCCAATTAACTACATGCTCGTCACTGGAGAGATTTTCCAGTTTCAACTGTCACAAAGATAGCAGTTGAATGTTTGGGCTGCCAGAAAATGGAGAAGAGACAGTGGACAGGGGAAAAATCAACTTTTCAAGTGTAAAATCAGTGGTAATAATTAGAGAAAAAAAAATCTTGGAAAGATAAGCCTATCAAACTGATAAGAAAGAGGATGATGCCGGCCTGAAAAACAACAGATGCAAACAATTAACTATGGTGAAAGTATCTGGGTATTTGAAATAATAGGTGATCGAATCTTAAGAATTGCAATCAGAATGGAAGAAAGTGTTATGAGTTCCTTACACATCTTTTGTCATGAAGTGTTAATGGATTAACTGCATTCATTTCTCTCCAAGAGACCCACTGTCCTTTGTGCCCTCCACACGGTGCACAGGCTCTCGGGATTGTGGTAAGACATGGACGTTTTTTGGTTCAAATGAACCTTCTTCAATCACTAAGAGTGGGTGAAATATGTACTCCACTCTTTCCATATTGTTTAACCATATCCTTTTTGCTCATTCCCTATTAAAATAATTATAAATAATTTCTTCCTGAAATTTCTAGGAATATTGCAAATATTGCTTCTAGACATATGGTAAGCATTTTATTAATAGATAAACTTAATCAATGGTTTACAGTAAGACAAATATTTAGGAGCCCAGATATCAAGGGCTTTAATGACTCTTTATTTATATTGATTTTGTAGGAGTCTTTATATATTATAACTCATAGTTCAAAGCTCTGCTTTTGTCTTAAGCCCTTCATAAAGTATTTTGTTGCTACTAAAGCCCACATGAATCTGTTTTATTTTTCCCCAAATCTTACTGTGCTTACATAGTCAAAAATTCACTGACTTCCAAAATGGCAATGTGAGTTCAGCAGACCGTGTCCCCAGTGAAACAGGACTTAAGTGGTAAAATAATAATAATAATTTAAAGTATGTAGAATATTTGCAAAGAGGATGTAGCAAATGTTGAAATGTTTATTCAAGAAAACCTACTAAATATTAATATCATATATTGATAAACAACAATAATCTTTTGTTATGCATGTGGCTTTTAAGCCATGATCTGCTCCCATGTCCACCCCTATACCCTGCTCAGTGTGAAGTAAACTCTACTCTTGATGTCTGTAGCCAAGACAATTGAGCTCCCTCTTCTCCCAGCACCCAGTCTAGACCTGTGATATAACGGGAAGTGTAGGCAGCCAGAATCTCTCATCCCTCCTAGCTCTGTGATTCAGAAGCTCCATTCTCAACAAGAGTGGCCAAGAGGATCAGGGTTTCTTCTTTCACCAAGCCCCACTCATGAGGCAAAAGCTGTACCCCAGGCACAAGAGCCCAAGAATCCTGGGCATTCATTGCCTCTGTTCCAGCTTGCTTATAAGTCATAGGTTCCCCACTTAAAGGGCCAAAGCACAAATATCAGGGGCTATCATTCTTATCCAATACACCATCCACAGAGTATATGTGTCCATCTGGGAGAAAAAGGCCCCTGTCTCCAACCCTAGGGCCAGTGCAATGACACAGGTGTTCTGCCCAGAAGATGAGGCAGGCATAAGAAAGAAATTTCTGCAGCTATCCCTGAGGGGACTGACTTCATTTGGAACACAATATGAAAAGTTAATACCTAAAGAATATCATGGTGGTAAGCAATAAGAGGAGGCTACTCTTATAGTACTAGCAACAAGTAAAATATTAAAGTGGCTAGAAGTTTAGCAGAGAGAACTAGAGAAAGATACATCTAAGAATAGCCTTCCGGGAATCGGGGCAAGCCTCAGAGACAGGCAACATATTCATGCAAAGTTGGCCACCTTCACTGGATCAAATTATGAAGCAATGCATGTCCCCAGCATATTGTCAAAAAAAAAAAATAAATAACAAGCTGGCATTAATAGAGGTTGACAGCTGTATATGATACCAAAAGAGGAAGACCAAGCAAAGCTTAATGGAAAATTCAGTAAGAGACAATCAAAAAAAGGCTGGCTAAGACCCCAGTCATCCCTGATGGTCAGATAGACTACACACATCCAAGCAGTACCCTCTGAGGAGTGACTTCAGAAACTACGCACTGTGGGGAGGTAAACTTCACTGAATTTAATCCAGCCAAGTCAACAAACAAATAACACCAAGCTTTTGGCAAGGGGATGGGGCTGTGAAGGGAAATTTGATGTCCAAATTGGCTACAATCTGTTATCTAATATGTCCAGTTTTCAACAAAAATTAAAAAGGTATACAAAGAAACAGGAAAATGTGATCTATATGTAGGGAAAAAAAATGCATGTAATAGAAACTTCCTTTGAGGGTGCCCAAATGTAGAACCTTGCAGGCAAAGATGTCAACGAAGCTATTCTATCTTTATTTAAAGAACTAAAGAAAATCATGTTTGAAGAATTAAATGAAGATGATGACAATGTCCTCATAAAACATAGAATAGCAATAAAAAAGATATAAATAACAAAAGGAACCATATGGAAATTCTGGAGTACAAAAGTATAATAACCAGAGTGAAAATTTTATGAGAGGGGCTCGACAGTAGATGTGAGCTGGCAGAAGAACACATTTGTGAATTTGAAGATAGGCAAATAGAGACTATGCAACCTGAAAAGCAGAAAGAGGAATGAATAAAGAAAAACCAACAGAGCCTCAGAGAAATTCAGAATACTACTAAGTCCACCAACATATGTACAATGGGAATTGCAGAAGGGGAGGACAGAGACAAAAAACTTAAAATTATTCCTTAAAATTAATTTAAAGAATAATGCCTGAAAACTTCTGAAATTTGAAAAAAAAAGTAAAACAAACATTAATCTTTACAACCAAGAAGCTCATTGAACTCCGAGGAAGAAATGCAAAGAGATCTACACCAAGACTTATCATAGTCAAAATGCTGAAAGACAAAGAGAAAATCATGAAAGCAGCAAGAAAAAAAGCACTCATCATGTATGTCAAAACTGCAATAAGACTAACAGTTGAATTTTCATCATAATTATGTTCTCCTTTCCTATTTAAAACTGGAGATAATTACAATAAGAAACTATATATTTATTTAAAATCATAAGACAATGTAGCATAAAGATATACTTCTAAGTAATAAGGAATGCCAAGTTGTTTGATAAAAATCCCTCCATATTTTTTACTTTTACCAAATGACACACATATATTCTAAATACATAGCCATAGGTCTTGATTTATAAGAGATTTTAGTCTTGAATTCATGTAGGAAATAGAAAATGGTAGAAAAAATATGTGTAATGCAAGATAGCTTATGTTAAGTGCTAAGTACCAAATGTGTTGGTATAGAAAATATTGCTTTATTTACCTTGTGGCAGACTTTGCAGCAAGACTGCCTTTCATGGCTAACCAAGAGTCTATTGAGACAACAACAAAAAAATAATTAAAAACTTATAAATTCATGAAAGTGAAGTTTAATGGGAAGATAGTCCTTCAGATGATGAAAAATGTCAATAAAGTTTTGAAGCAAAAACCCCAGTTTAGTAATATGCTAAACTATAGATGAGAAGGTAGGTTATCCATCCTATGTAAATTAAAATATATGTTATTGGTTTTGGAATCCAGATTAAATACAATCTCCTTCTGAAATTCCAGGGTCTTGGTACTCATCCACTAGTGTGAAGCTAATCAGTCTATATGCTTTATCTGTCATATCTGAAACTCCTGGCATACTTGCTATTCCCTCATTACAATACAAGTGGACATGTGAGTTTTAACATATATTTGAAGGAAATCACTAAAGAGAAAATTCTAAGACAAAAGAACACAAAACTTTTACCAGAGGAAGAAAGTAAATGGAAAGAACAGAAGAGTTTGACTATGCAAGGGAATTTGGGAAAGGTGAAACTATTTTGTATGATACTGTAACTGTGGAGACATATATATATACACATATATATATATCACATTATATATATAACATGTTATATATATATGTGTATATATATATATATAAATAAAACATTAAGCATTTGCCCACTGATTGAACTGTATAGCACAAGGATGGAAATCTGTGTCAAAATATTGAATATAGGAGGAATTTACCTCAACACAATAAAAGCCATATGTCACAGACCCACAAAAAATCTCATACTGAATAGGGAAAAACTGAAAAAAAGCCTTTTTTCTAAGATCTGGAACGAGCCAAGGATGCCCACTTTTACCACTGTTATCCCATATAGTTCTGGAAGACAAGAGAAAGAAATAAAGAGCATACAAATTGGAAAGGAAGAACCCAGATTGTCCTTGTTTATAGATGGTATGATCTTATATCTAAAGAAATATAAAGACTCCAAATACATATACACATACACACACACACACACACACACACACACACACACAACTTACTAAAACTAATAAACAAATTCAGTAAGGTTGCAGGATACAAAATCAACATGCAAAATTCAGTAGAATTTCTATATGCCAACAGTAAATAATCTGAAAAAGAAAGTAAGAAAGTAATACCATTTTCAATAGCTACAAATAAAATAAGTAGGGATAAACTTAATGAAAGAAGTGAAAGTTCTCTATAATGAAAACTATACAACATTGGTGAAAGAAATTTAAGAGAACACTAAAAAAATGGAAAGATATTCCATGCTTATGGATTGGAAGAATCAATTTTGTTAAAATGTACATATTACCCAAAGCAATCTACAGATTTAATGCAATGCAATCCCAATTAAAATACTAATTACATTCTTGACCAAAAAAGAAAAAGTAATTCTAAAATTTATATGGAATCACAAAAGACCCAGAATAGTCAAAGACATGTTGAGAAAATAGAACAAAATTAGAGGAATCACATTACCTGATTTCAAATTATTAATATATTACAGAGCTATAGTAGCAAAAGCAATACAGTATTGGCATTAAAAAGAGACATACCGAACACAGTAGAGAACCCACAAATAAACCCACACACATATAATATAATGGACTTATCTTCATCAAAGTTTCCAAGAATATACAGTGGGGAAAGGATAATCTCTTCAATAAATGGTGCTGGGAAAACTGGATATCCATATACAGAATAATGAAACTAAACCTTATCCCTCACCATATACAAAATCAAATCAAAATGGGTTAAACCCTTAAATCTAAGACCTGAATTTATGAAACTATTAAAAGAAAACATTGGGGAAATGCTTCAGGATATTGGTTTGGGCAATCATTTCTTGAGTAATGCACAGGAAACCAAAGCAAAATTGGACAAGTGATATCACATCATCCTAAAAACCTTCC
The DNA here is from genome assembly GCA_963574885.1 of Lepilemur ruficaudatus. Lineage (NCBI taxonomy): Eukaryota > Metazoa > Chordata > Mammalia > Primates > Lepilemuridae > Lepilemur > Lepilemur ruficaudatus. Next base: position 2,023 of record CAUYRT010059472.1, on the reverse strand, counting down.
ACACAATAAAGGAAACAATCATCAAAGGGATGAGACAACCCACAGAATGGGAGAACATATTTGAAAACTACCTATCTGACAAAGGATTAATAACTAGAATATATAAGGAGCTCCAACAAATCAATGGGAAAAAAAATAAAATAATTCAATTTAAAAATGGGCAAAGTGGACACTAGAAAAGATGGCAGATGAGAAGAGCTGCCAGCCAGAGTGTCTCTGCAAAAAAGACAGATCTTAGAAGAAAGTGGAAGAAATAAGCAAGCAGACAAACATACATCGGACAAGGGTCAGAAGGAGGGATACCTGAGACTACGAGAGACTCCACAGGAGGAGGTTGCAGAGGAGAACTGGAAGGAGAAAGCCCACGAGAAGCTTGGAGACTGGCGATAAGGGTAGGTAGAGCAGCTAACTTTCCCCTCCCTTGCATCTCGGACTGCTGGTGGGCTCCTGGGCGGTTGGAGAGACCTGCTAACACCAGCCCAGAGACGGCTGCTGCTGCCGGTGAGCCTCTTGTGGCCATGGCATGAGTCTCCCAGCTCCCCCGGGACAGCTCCAAGCCCACAGACTCAAGTTGATCGGCAGACGCCATATTACCTCCTTCTCCCCTCCCCCTTCCCTACCCGCGGCTGCCGAGAGAGACAATTTAGCCACCACCCGGAAGCATCTCAAGGGAACAGGACCTTTCCATTTGGGGCCCTACAGCAGACTGAGGGGTACTCAGACTGTGAGCTCCCTATCCACCAGCCCTCCCAGGTGTTGCTGGCCCAGTGACTCCAGGAAAATAGGACAGATCCCAAGGCTGAGAGACATTGACCCAGCTTGGCCACCCTGTGGGTGTCTTAGGACTGACATGCCACTTCCTGACAGGGTCAGGATATGAATTCTGGGGCCCAGGGATCAGACCAGCAGACCAGACCCCATGCACCCAAGTCTCACATTGCCCTGAGGCAGAGAAGGGATATTTGTGGACGTGCCTAGTAAGGTGTGTGTGCCTTTGGGGGCAGATCAGCATGCTTGAGGGGCAACTCTCCTGGCAGGGGAGGGCTGTGTCCCCAGCCCAGGCTGCTATCCTGGGCAGGGAACCTCCCGGTCTGCATCACAGCCAGGGGAGACCCGCTGGCATGAGGTCCTGCATGCTGGCAGAGGCCAAGGAGAAACCGCAGAGCTGGGGAGGGTGAAAAGGAGTGAGACTTACTCCAGAGCAGAAAAATAAGAGAAAAGAGCAAAGTCTACAAGAAACGTGGGATTATGTGAAGAAACCTAATGTGAGGGTTATGGGGATTCCGGAAGGGGAAGAAGAAAACACGCAAGGGTTGGATAAGCTATTTGAAGATATAATAGAGAATAATTTCCCAGGCCTTGCCAAAAACCTAGATATCCAAATACAAGAAGTTCAAAGGACCCCTGGGAGATTCAATGCAAACAGGAAGACACCATGACATGCAGTCATCAGACTGACCAAAATATCAACTAAAGAGGCCCTTCTACGAGCTGAAAGGCGAAAGAAGCAAGTAACATACAAGGGAAAGCCAATCCGAATAACACCAGACTCTTCAACTGAAACCTTAGAAGCAAGGAGAGCCTGGGGCCCCACTCTCACTCTTCTGAAACAGAATAATGCCCAGCCTAGAATCTTGTACCCTGCAAAACTAAGTTTTGCATATGAAGTAGAAACAAAGACATTCTCAGATAAGCAAAGACTGAGGGAATTCGCCAGGACAAGACCAGCCCTCCAAGAAGTACTCAAAACAGTGTTACCCACGGATCACCACAATAAACACTCACAAATGTAAAACTACTCAAAAGCTAAAGATCAAAGGCCAGATACCACAATGGCTCGAGAAAGAAAACAAAGCAACAAAGTTCAACCCAACAGAATGAACAGAAACCTGCCCAACCTATCAATTCTCTCAATAAATGTCAATGGCTTCAACTCCGCACAAGAGAGACATAGGCTAGCTGAATGGATAAAAAAATACAAGCCTAGTATCTACTGTCTTCAGGAAACACATCTAACCTGCAA
>CAUYRT010059467.1:0-14630 GCA_963574885.1 Lepilemur ruficaudatus | reverse complement strand
TCAGCCTCCCGAGTAGCTGGGACTACAGGCATGCACCACCATGCCCGGCTAATTTTTTTTTTTCTATATATATTTTTAGCTGGCCAATTATTTTCCTCTTATTTTTAGTAGAGACGGGGTCTCCCTCTTGCTCAGGCTGGTCTTGAACTCTTGACCTTGAGCGATCCGCCCGCCTCAGCCTCCCAGAGTGCTAGGATTACAGGCGTGAGCCACCGCGCCCGGCCTGCAGTAGCTTTTTAATTCAGTCCATGCTCTACCCTGCTGCCAGTTCTTTCTAAGACACATGATATTGTCACTCCCACAGCTAAAAACCTTCAGTGGTTCCTCATTTCACAAAGGATATAATCCAGATTTCATTGCATGACATTTAAAGCCATTTGGAATCTGGCCAGGTGTTCCTTCTCTCCAGAATTCCTTCCCCTTCCTGATTCCCCTGATGAACATTCTTTAAGACCAAGCTTACCATCTCTTCTGAAACATTCTTATTTACCCTAGTGGCCACCTCTGCTGCATTCCCACCACTGGTACGGTTTCACTGGTCTATATTTCTTTTTCAACTACTTGTGGGCACTGTATTTATTATCAGTGCTAACACAGGTAGGGCCTGAACATAGCTACTTAAAATGATTGCATTAATAGCGTTTGAGAATTAAGATCATCACCATTCTGGGGTTCAGTTTCTCGTAGCATAAATATGGTGTATGAATACAATGTGGTTTTGTAACTTAGAAACCTCATGGAATATTGTTGTAAACTATTACTTGTTATCTGTGTTCTGTATCAGAACAAATGTTACACATAAAAATTTGCATGTCGAAATTTTCCATTAGGAGGAGGGAGTGTTAGGTGGAGTGAAAAGGCAAACAGCTAGCAAATTCATAGGCTCTTTTTTGGCATTGGACTTACCTAAAGTATTTCGTTTTTCAGGTTTGTTGAGATTTAAATTCATCAGTTGGCAGAGATTTAATATTGATGATAAATGCATATAGAAATAGACCCATCTAGAAATGTTAAAGAGCTAGGTAAACATTCTTCCTTTAAAAAAGGAAAGGAGAGACCTGGCCAGGTGCGGTGGCTCACGCCTGTAATCCTAGGGTGGCTCATGCCTGTAATCCTAGCACTCTGGGAGGCCGAGGCAAGAGGATTGCTCAAGATTGGGAGTTCGAAACCAGCCTGAGCAAGAGTGAGACCCCATCTCTACTAAAAATAGAAAGAAATTAATTGGACAACTAAAAATATATAGAAAAAATTAGCCAGGCATGGTGGTGCATGCCTGTAGTCCCAGCTACTCTGGAGACTGAGGCAGAAGGATTGCTTGAGCCCAGGAGTTTGAGGTTGCTGTGAGCTAGGCTGACGCCACGGCACTCTAGCCCGGGAAACAAAATGATACACTGTCTAAAAAAAAAAAAAAAAAAGGAAAGGAGAACTGTTTTTAATTTGTAGAAGTAAGTGTGATAACTTCATTTTAAGATAATTTAAAAAGTAGTGAATTTTTGAATTCCAGTCCTAAGTGAGTTACTGCCTGTTTGCCACTAAATTCTACCTTAATGTTAACATGCTCTGTATTTTTTACTAAATAGTTTTCTTAAATTAGTATTTACAGGTATAGTTAAGGCCCAGTCCTTTAAAACAGTCTTCTGGTTTTAAGTGTATTTCTGATATTTGTGAAAACATTTTTATAATGGCAAGAAAAAGGGAGTTAATGTATAAAGTTCGGTATTATTTAGGAGTATTTTTGGAGGGTTTCTTTTTCACATGACTATTTCTATTAATTTTTTAGCATTTTTATGGAAAAGATCATTTATATTCTTGGTTTTTCTTTTTTTTAAGGGCCAAAGATTGTAGTGAAAAGCAGGTCTCCCTCCCACTCTAGATTTTGCACTCCCTTTTGCTAGTTCCTTCGTTGTTTAACATATGGGAGCATGCTGAATACACTTCGACACTTTGCTTCTTAAATTGAATACGTATATGGACTGTCTGTACATACATAGTTGGCCTTCTGTATCTTCGGCTTCTGCATCTGTGGATTCAACTAACCACAGATCAAAATATCTTTTAAAAAAACTAAAAATAACAATACAATAAAAAATACAAATCAAAAAAGTATATAATATTAACAACTATTAGGCCAGGCGCGGTGGCTCACGCCTGTAATCCTAGCACTCTGGGAGGCCGAGGTGGAAGGATCGCTCAAGGTCAGGAGTTCAAAACCAGCCTGAGCAAAGAGTGAGACCCCCGTCTCTACTATAAATAGGAAGAAATTAATTGGCCAACTAAAAATATATAAAAAAGTTAGCCAGGCATGGTGACACATGCCTGTAGTCCCAGCTACTAGGGAGGCTGAGGTAGAAGGATCGCTTGAACCCAGGAGTTTGAGGTTGTGATGAGCTAGGCTGATGCCACAGCACTCTAGCCTGGGCAAGAGAGTGAGACTCTGTCTCAAGAAAAAAAAAAAAAGAACAACTATTAACATAGCATTTGCATTGTGTTAGATGAGAGAATATAGATCGCTTATATGCAAACACTATACCATTTTATATATGGGACTTGAGCACCTGTGAATTTTGATATGAAGAAGTTCTAGGACCAATCCCCTGAGGATACCAAGGGATGACTATATAGCTGAATATCATTGTTTTTTATGGCAGCAAGTATTTCATTGTTTGGATATAACTTTTTAATTAGTCTTCTATTTACTAGTATTCCTAGTATTTGTAATCAGTGCTTTTGTGAATATCCTCATACACATCTTTGTACACATACGTAAATATGTCTGCAAGATAAATTCTTAGAGGTATAACTGCTGAGTTAAAGATTATGTGCATGGCAGGGCAGGAGGAAGATGTACATTTGAAATTTTGATATATGGCCAAATTTAGAGGAGTATAATTGAGTATTCAGGGTCAACTTCACACATTTGCCAATTAGATATTTTTAAATGCTCATATTAGTGGCTGACTCCTCAAAATGCAGCTGAAAATGGTTAAAAGCATATATTAATTAGTACGCAAATACTTGTTTTCCCTATTCCGCATAGTAGCAAAGGAGCATCATCTGTTCCTGAGGTTATCCTAGGGGTTCCTCTTTTCTTCCTTTGAAGGTGAGAATGTTTGACTAAAAAAAAAACTGAATTGATTAAGTTTTAGAAATGCATCTTGAAAATAAAGTTTTGCTGCCAGGTGAGTGAAAATGATAATTGGAAATTATTTGGAGTTTTCCCCCTTGCTAAACCCAGTGAAATTATGATGCTTGCCTCTGCCCCCAAAAAAGAAAGTTGAAGTTAAAATTCTTGTGTGAGGTTGTCAAATTCTCATGCTGTATATTTTCTTTCAGATTCCTTTGTTTCTTCCTCTTCCTCTCAGCCTGTATCTCTATTTTCGACCTCACAAGGCAAGTCTGTAATTTTTTTGTGTGCATTAATAAAAGAAAAATGTTGAGAAAGAGGCTGTAACTGGGGATATGAAGTACAAGTCTTCTATTGCCCCTAAATCCCTTAAAATAAAAATGAATTACAAGCCAGTTCTTCAGCAGCTTCCAGTGGGTTTCCTATGAAGGTTAATAGAGGAGAATGAGGCTGGCTGTACCCTTCCTTTAACAGAGCATAAGTTTTAGGTATAATTTTGAGTATTTCTTAAAAATTAAAAACTTGCCCACAGGATTTGGAGCAGATAGAATTCTGGCTTAGAAAACAACCCCATCTATAGAATGCATTTAATATCAATATATTTGCAGTTACATAACTGGTTTAGAGAGGTATTGGGTTTGGAAAAACAACGGAAAAGTGTGCTTCCACTGAACTATAAAAATACCAGCCTAGCTAGAGTATTTTAATGTGAATTTATCTGAGGTATGTCCTAAGAGCTAGGCTGGTTCCAGATTGCCTCAGATCATTGAACAAGCCAGTTGACTTTTCGGCAAGTAAGGCTTCTTGTCCTAGAGATTAAGTTGTGGTTTTGTTTTTTTAAAAATCTATCAACCAGTAGGGAAGGGAATTGGATTTGTGGGGGTAGCTTTGGCAAAAATCCAAAAGAGCACTATGTGCTTTGTCAATTTATATTAATAATAAGGCACTATTTCATTTGTGCTGTTGTGCTAGACTCCAAATGTAGCCCAATGGAAAACCTTTATTCTGAAAAATAAAAAAGTAATTAAAATCACTAGATAGATCTAAGAAGCCCTGAGCAAACAGTTTGTCCTAGCTGGAATTCTCTAGCTGCAAAAGACTTTGACCTTACAAGAATAAAAACATAATGGGATAGAATGAATGTAGTAAAATTTCTGCCTGGTTTAATCTGCTTCTTAGGAAATGTGATAGATAATTTATTCCTTTTAATTCAGACTGATAACATTGGAAGCCCCCTCCTTTATAATGTGTCTTATTGCATGCGAATTTAGCTCTCAAATCATGACCTTTGAAACTAATGTGTTTACATTAAAAGATAGAAATTTTGTGAGTGTTAGAAAGTAACTCAAACATATAAAGTAATTGTTCTTAACATTTGAAACTTGACTTTATTTATTTATAGAGACAGAGTCTTGCTAATTTTTAAAGTTTTTATAGAAATGGGGTATTGCCATATTTCCCAGGTTGGTCTTGAACTCCTGGGCTCAAATGATCCTCTCACCTCAACTTCCCAAAGTGCTAGAATTACAGACATGAGCCACTGTGCTCGGCCCAGATTTATGTTTTTACAGGTTTTTTTTTTAAATGAGAAATTTAATAATTTTGGCAAATAGATATTATATTTACTCTGGAAGAGAAATATAATATAAATAGAATAAATAATTATATTTCCTCTATTGTAGGTATTTTAGATTTTAAAAAATACATTCTAACTTCAAGACACTTTTCATATAGAAAGGGGATAGTTGATATCCTAAAGAGTGTAACAATGTAACATATGCCCAAAATACCTAATGTGTGAAAGGTTGAAAGATAACTGTCATAACTTTAGAAGTTATTTTAATCCATTAGTAAAAATTACACATACACTCAAGTAAAATGGAGGTAAATAAAAAGGAATTTTATAATTAAAAATGAATGTTTAAAGTAGGCTTGAGTTCCACAGCACATATTAGAGTTTGTAAATAGGCATACGTTTGTCATTCTTCCTTTTTGCTTATAAAAAATTATTTCGACCAGTGCAGATTCGAAATAGTGTTAATTTTAAGAGGCAGTTAAAAATGCCATTTCCCTGAAAGTGTTTGAATCTAGCATCTATTGTTAGCATTTTCTCCTGCCAAAAAAAAAGAGCACATGATAGAAAAGTTGCCCAGTGGGGCTCTTTCCTTGGCAGGTTTAGAGGTCAGCCTGTTCAATTGTTTGAGGGAACACCTTGGCAGGTGATTAGGTGTATTCTAGAGTAGTCAAGAGTGGTAGCTTCTAGTCTGCCTTAATAAAACTAAGGGAAGAGGAAGTTGTTGGTTACTTGGTTTAACCCAGGAGAGGGGAGTAGGGGTGCTGGGAATAGCCCAATTCCACACAGGCCTTTCAAAATGACTGCTGCCAACAGCATGCACCTTGACTCCATCACTGGCACTAACCCAGCTAATCTCTTTGGCTTCATATCCGGTAGCCATCTAATCTTGGGAAACTGCCTTATTTGTATATACCCAAACCATGTTAAGCAGTATGTAACATTAAACAGGACATTTTTAGATTTAAAAATGACTGGTATTTTTATTTATTGTTATTTTTATTTTTATTTTATTTTATTTTTTGAGACAGAGTCTCACTCTATTGCCCGGGCTAGAGTGCCGTGACGTCAGCCTAGCTCACAGCAACCTCAAACTCCTGGGTTCAGGCGATCCTCCTGCCTCAGCCTCCTAAGTAGCTGGGACTACAGGCATGTGCCACCATGCCCAGCTAATTTTTTCTATATGTATTTTTAGTTGGCCAATTAATTTCTTTTGTATTTTTTAGTAGAGACGGGGTGTCGCTCTTGCTCAGGCTGGTTTCGAACTCCTGACCTTGAGCGATGCGCCCGCCTCGGCCTCCCAAAGCAGTTAAATTTTTTTAAAGTAAATTTTGTGGTATTTATTAAATTGTACTACTTAGAGAATACAGGTATGTAAGCTAGGAAGTTAAGCTTTTTTATATGTATAGATTTGTAATTACAATGAAATAGTCAGCAGCTTCATAAGCTTGGAAGTTAAACTTTTGATATGAATAGATTTGTAATTAGAGTGTTAATGGAATAATCAGTTCCTTAAATAAGTTGTGCTCCTTAATAGGTCCTTGCAATCTTTTACTTATATTCCTTTTTCCATCAAGCAGTGTTAAATTTCATCTTATCCCTGAGAGTTTCAAAATAGAGGAGTAAATTTTAATGTTTTATAAAAGATATAAAGATATTGACAGAAATATAGATGTAGTATGTGGCTAATTTTTATTGAGCTTTTACTATCTTATTTAATCTTCACAGCCAATTCTATGGAGGAAAGGGACTAGCTTTTTAACCAGTTGAAACTGGAGTTTAAAATGGTGAAACAACTTACTGAAGGTAGCACAGCAGTAAGTGACAGACAGAAGACTCCAAAGCCATGATGGTGACTGCTGCGCCTGTGATAAAGATGACCAGCTAGTAAACCAGCTGTATTTTAGGAGTTTGAGAGTTTTTTAGAGATGTCATTTTGAAGTTAATGTTAAAATCATGAGAGCAGAAGAGGCAGAAACTACTGTTTTGGCCATATTGCTGTTAGTAATACAATTTAGTATCATCTGGGGGGTATGCTCCCTCCATCAGACACAAAATCAAAATCAAACTGAAATTTGGTTTCTACTTGTGAAACCTTTGATGAGAGTGGAGGCTGGAAAATACTTTGATTTTCTTTAGAAAACATTGGAAGAAAAGTAGATGAAAATATGATTGGAAAGAGGATCCATTCACCATGCAGAATTGGAAGCACATTGTGTTAATGAATGTTCGCATTCAGTTTCACTAATGCAGTAGGCATCTGAAATAGGAAGTTACAACACTGAACTTTGGGGCAAGCATTGAGGAAAAAAATTTGCCAGTTACAGCCTTTTTTAAAAAAACAAAAGCAAAACATTTTTCTTTGTACAAAAGAGACTTTTTGTTTAGGATCTAGCTTGGCTGCAAAGTGTCTGTTGGCTAACTTCCTATTTTGATGCTGTGGCTGAGAGTTGCTGATAACTGTTTTGCACGATAATTTGTCTTCCCTTCTTGTTTTGTGAATATGAGAAAATTCAAGTGTAGGAAAACCTATACCTGAATATTTCAAGCCTCCCTTGTATGAATACGCATAGTATGTATGTGAAAAAGTGACTTAGTGGCTACCATAGGCCTGGCACCCTTTCCTCACTGATGTGTGTGTATAGTTTTTCCCTGTTACAGGTATTCTTTTAATTAAAAGTAATGAATTTCTTTCTGAAGCTAAGATGACCTTTAAAAAAAAATTTTTTTTTTCTTTGTTTTGAGACAGAGTCTCACTCTGTTGTCTGGGCTAGAGTGCCATGGCGTCAGCCTAGCTCACGGCAACCTCAAACTCCTGGGCTCAAGCGATCCTCCTGCCTCAGCCTCCCGAGTAGCTGGGACTACAGGCATGCGCCATCATACCCGGCTAATTTTTTCTACATATTTTTAGTTGGCCAATTAATTCCTTTCTATTTTTAGTAGAGATGGGGTCTCGCTCTTGCTCAGGCTGGTCTCAAACTCCTGACCTTGAGCGATCCTCCCGCCTCAGCCTCCCAGAGTGCTAGGATTACAGGCGTGAGCCACCACGCCTGGCCGAAAAAAAATTTTTTTAATTAAAAAAAAAAAGAATTTCCTAAGTGAAGGGGGAAATTAACCAAATGGTAACTAACATAATTCTAAGCTAATCACTCTTTTTAGGAAGAATCACTCTTTTTAGTCTTTGCTATAGGTTATAACATTCAATATTGCTTACTTCTAGACAATATTATGTTTTTAGTAATTAAGTTATAAACCACATGAATAGATAAGTACTAAATCTTTACTTTTTCTAAGAGACAGTTTGGGGAAAAAGAAACAGAGAAGATATTTTGAAGGATAGAGTAAACAGTATATGAAGGATTTTTTCCTATTCAAATATATGTACTTGATGTGTACACAGAATTCACTTTGAAGGTTTTTTTTATCATGTCATTTTTTACGCCCCATCTCGCTCTGTAAGATAAAATAGGCTTAGGAGACAGAAAGTTCTTCACTTCCCATACCAGATTCTCTAATCATGTAGAGCTTTTGCCTCATTCCAATAAAAATTTAGAGTTATTATAATTTATAATTAGCATATAAAAGTATTTAAAGCAGGCACAGAAGGACATCCCCTGCTACCTCTTAAGTTGTGCTCCTGGACAAGCCCATCTATGGTGAAGAGGAGCAGTGAAGAGTCGCATTCTCCTTCTGTGGGATTTTTATAGGACTAGAGCTCTGAAATATGGCTTTGAGCTTTGTACCCTTCTAAAACTAATCAAATGTGGTTCTCAAGCTGGCTTCATCACCTGGGAAACTTGTAATACAGATTGTGGCTGTTAAGTTGTTACCAAGTTGTACATTGAACTAAAATATACTTTGACCTTGCTGGTGGTGAAGGTCATTTGCTAAAACATTTTGTTCAGGAAAAGTTCTTTTATCTTTCAATCTTGGCTTGGAATTTTGAGCTGTCTTAAATATCTTTATCCACGTAGAACCTAGCACAGTTCTTGGGATTCTATAGGCATTTGGTTTGTACCAACTAAATCAAAAGTTGCATCACCCAAAATTTGGAAATAGATGAAAGCTCTTTAAATTACTTTCCTTTATTTGTGAATAGTAGGGGGGGAAAGTATCTAAAACTCTCAATCAGGATTTTCTGTGTTATATAGCAGAGGAAGGTAGTCGTGATTTGACAATATGCCTTTTTTACTTTTCCCTAATAAAAAAACATATGGTCTGGAGTCTGTATGTCAAGAGAGATTTTTTTGAGAATGTGGTACTTGGGGACATTTATTGAGGATTTCCTAAGTGCCAGATACTATTCTAAACATGTGTTAACTCATTGAATCCTCACAGCAATTCTAAATTTAAGTGCTTTAATACCCACATTTTGATGAGATTTTGATGAAATTAGATTAAGTAACTTGCCCAAAGCCACGTGGTTAGTAAGCTTGATGAAAGGACTTTGTATCTTTAAACAGAAATTTTTGGTTTGGGAGTCCTGTAGAAATTTAGAATATGACTCCGACTTAATTCCTAGTCCTGTTTTAGATAATATACCTAAATGGAAACTTCTGAGTATTTAGAGTTTAAGAAGATATATGGATAAGCATAGAACTGAGTATTTGATAAGTTTGAGAACACGCTCATCATTGTAGGGATATGACATTTTTCACCTCTTATCATATATTGATTCCCTGTTTATTTACTTGCTCTGTTGCCTGAGCTAGACTGCAGTAACATCATCACAGCTCACTGCAATCTCAAACAATCCTCCTACCTTAGCCTCCCAAGTAACTGGGACTAAAGGTGTGAGCCACCAAGACCAGCTAATTTTTTTTTATTTTTTATTTTATTTTTTTAAATTTTCTGTAGAGACAGGATCTCACTATGTTGCTTAGGCTGGTCTTGAACTCCTGGCCTCAAGTGATCCTGCCTCAGCCTCTCAAAGTGCTGGCGTGAGCCACTGTGCCTGGCCTGATTCCCTTTTAAATGAAGTTAGATATATAACCTTATTTACTAATAATTAGAATAACTCCATATTTTTAAGTGATTAGAACTCTTGAATATGCACATCAAATCCCATTATAGCAAATAACTAATTTAGAAAATGTCCATAATGAGAGTTTTGATAGAAATTGGTTTTGAGTAATGTTGAAAGTCTCTTGGAGTGCGTGTGAAGGGATGAATCTTTCGAAAAAGGAAAGATAGTGGACATTTTCTAATATGTAGAATTATCCAGTGTTACTCTACCAGGCAGTTTTGTCATTTATAGTGTTTTAAGAACTAACAACCCTCAGATTCCTTGGTGTTTTCTGCCATTTTGCCAGGTACTGACCTGGACAACACCAATCACTGTTAAGTGCCATACTGACTAATTGAAAGAGTCTTTGCTTATTGGAGCTGCTCTTTAAGGCTTATTAGATTTTGGTCTTCATTCTATTTAATGTTTTCATGCCTTTATAAACTTTTTACTTCCAGCCCAATTTTTTCCATTGTCTTAGTACAGCTCAGCTCTGTCCAATTTAGTTAGGGTTTCAGCTAGCCAAAATAATTTCATTTGCTGAAATTCTAAACAAGATAATTAAAATTAAGCACAATGAGGATGCTGCTTTCTTTTTCTTTTTTTTTTTTTTTCCTGAGAGAGAGTCTCACTCTGTTGCCCAGGCTAGAAGTGCCGTGGCGTCAGCCTAGCTCACAGCAACCTCAAACTCCTGGGCTCAAGCAATCCTCCTGCCTCAGCCTCCCAATTAGCTGGGACTATGGACATGCACCACCATGCCTGGCTACTTTTTTTCTATATATTTTTAGTTGGCCAATTAATTTCTTTCTATTTTTAGTAGAGACTGGGTCTCGCTCTTTTTCAGGCTGGTCTCGAGCCTACTTAGATCTCACCTGACCAAGCTGAATCTTTGATTCATTTATTTGGAACTGTTTAAAACCTACTTTGTTCTAGCTCTAGAAATACAACAACGTGCAAGGAAGCACTTGCCCTTGGAATGGTTGTTGTGATCTTTTTCCCCAATAAAAATTTGTTAGGTTGGAAAATTAGAAAACAATGTGGTAAATGAATGGCTACTGTGGTATTAATAACTGATAAGACTTAATGTATTGTTTTGAGAATGATAGTTTCTATTTTAGAATATAGTGCCTCACACCTGTAATCCCAGCACTTTGAAAGGCCAAGGCAGGAGGATCACTTACTTGAGGCCAAGAGTTGGAGACCATCCTGGACAACATAGTGAGACCCCATCTCTAAAAACAATTTTTTTTTAAATAGAAAAATTAGTGGGATGTGGCGGTTCATACCTGTAGTCCCAGCTATACCATAGGCTAAGGTGGGAGGATCACTTGAGCTCAGGAGCTTGAGGCTATGGTGAGCCATGATGACACCACTGCACTCTAGTGTAGGCCACAGAGTAAGACCCTGTCTAAGGCTGGGCGCGGTGGCTCACGCCTGTAATCCTAGCACTCTGGGAGGCTGAGGCGGGAGGATTGCTCAAGGTCAGGAGTTCGAAACCAGCCTGACCAAAAGTGAGACCCCCTTCTCTACTCAAAATAGAAAGAAATTAATTGGCCAACTAAAAATATATAGAAAAAATTAGCCGGGCATGGTGGTGCATGCCTGTAGTCCCAGCTACTCGGGAGTCTGAGGCTGGAGGATCACTTGAGCCCAGGAATTTAAGGTTGCTGTGAGCTAGGCTGACACTATGGCACTCTAGCCCAGGCAACAGAGTGAGACTCTGTCTCAAAAAAAAAAAAAAAATGGCCCTGTCCAAAAAAAGAAAAAATGAACTCTACTCCTTAATAATTTGAAATTACAATTTTTTTGAAACTCTAGCCACGTTTTTTTTCCTTCTCAGATTGTGAGACTATAACAGTGCGTTTATAGAGGCAGTTTGTTCTGAATTGTTCAGCTTGCAGATAGAAGTGTATCAGTGCTTCTTAATATCAAATTGTTTGTTTTGTATGGATTATGTTGCTTCTGTTGCATAGGTCTACCAAAAAAAGAAAAGGAAGGAAAAAGATTTCCCAATCTCATTGCCCTTCTCTATGTCTTACCTTTGCAGTGGAAAAAGTAGACTGATTGAAAAGTATTTGTTGTGAAAATTTTTTATCATTTGCAATCGTAGCATGATATGGCTTTTCTGTTTCACCATTGGCAATTTTGTGCATGTCTTGTTAGGGTAACTGTTGATCATTTATGTGTTTATATGTAAATGTATATGTATGTGTGTATATATACATCCTCTGTGTGTGTGTGTGTGTGTGCGTGTATCTTTATATATAATTTAAAAAATAAAAAGCATGCTGCTTGGCCTGACTAGCTAATGTGTAATTGTGCTCGGTAAACAATTTTTTTCTTTCAAATTCTGACCATAGAGAGATTGAGCTCTCTTTGCTCTGATGCGCCACCTTCAGAAATTATGACCTCTTCCTTTCTTTCATCTTCTGAAATATATAACACTGACCTTACAACACTACATGGAGAAAAAAGCGAAGTATTAGACAGCCAGCCTTTTTTAGCCAAGAAAGGAAAAGACCACTTGGCTCTTTCAGATATGAAAAAGATGGAAAAGCTTCAAGGGACCAGCAGTAACATAGCGAACTCTACAGTTTCTCTTGCAGCAGGAGTTCACTGTAACCATCCTTCCATTCCGGCCAGTTTCCCAGAGCATTCTGCTTTTCCCTCAAAGGAAGTTGGTCAAATAGAAGAGCAAATACATAAAGACCAAGAGTCCAGCAGCCCAAATGAGGTACCAAGTAAAGAGGATAAAACTGCATTGGATGCTAATGACAGATTCACTTTGCTAACAGCCCAGAAACCCCCAACTGAACTGTCTAAGGCAGAAGGTGTTTGTACATATTCTTTGTCCCCATCCAAAGTTTCAGGAGGTGGTGTTATTGAAAAGGATTCACCTGAATCACCATTTGAAATAATTATTGACAAAGCAGCATTTGACAAAGAATTTAAAGACTCATATAAAGAGAACACAAATGGCTTTGGTAGCTGGTCAGTGCACACTGATAGAGAGTCCTCCGAAGACATTTCAGAAACTAATGACAAAGTATTTCCACTGAGAAATAAAGAGGCAGGGCGTTACCCAATCTCTGCATTGTTCACCAGACAGTTTTCACACACAACTGCAGCACTGGAAGAGGTGTCTAGATGTGTGAATGATATGCATAACTTTACTAATGAAATATTGACATGGGATTTGGTTCCTCAAGTGAAACAACAGACTGATAGTTCTTATGACCACATCACAAAAACTACAGGACTTGACATGAGTAAATGTAATTCAGAAATTCCAGTTGTAAGTCTTAAAACTAACACTCATCAGAAAATTCCTGTATCTTCTATTAATGGGAACACTCCCATCACTAAATCAACAGGTGATTGGGCAGAAACGTCTTTTCCACAAGAAAATGCTATTGTTGGAAAACCTATACCAGATGATGTCAATTCCACAAAGGAGGTCAATATCAAAGGTGTGCAAGGCAATGTGCAGAAACCTGATGGCACACTTTCAGAGTTACCTGGGCCTCCATTTGAGAGATGTGTTTCTTTGGGTTCTGGAGTGGCGACAGTGAAAGTAGATTTCCCTGATAACCACCTGAAAGATGAAATGAACTGGCAGAGCCCTGTGCTGGGAGAAATCACAGAGGCTGATAGTTCTGGTGAATCTGATGACACAGTAATAGAGGATATTACAGCAGATATATTGTTTGAAAATAACAAAATTCAGGCTGAAAAACCAGTTTCCATTCTAAGTATGGTTGTAAAAACAGGCGAAAGAGAAATCAAAGAGATTCCCATTGGTAAGAGGGAAAACTTTGAAGAGTTGGTTAGTGACTCTGAGCCACTTCAAGTTCAGTCTGATATTGGAAGGAGTCCAGTTGGTGAGGTGGCATGTTCACAAGTACCCAATATGAATGTCTCGTCAGAAGATGTAAATCAGTCAGATAGTATGAGTGAAGCTGCTCCTGAAAAGCCTGTTGCAACTGAGAACCCCACACTTTCTTCAATAGCATCTCCAAATGATTTTAGTGAGAAGGAATTCTCATTAAATGTGACAACTTCTGCCTATCTGGAGTCATTACATGGGAAAAATTTTAAAGATATAGATGATTCCTCCCCAGAAGACTTGATAGCAGCCTTTATAGAAACCAGAGAGAAAGGAACAGTAGATAAAGGTGAAGGAAATGCCTTTGAAGCAATATCAGAGAAGAGGACAGATGTTAAAACAACTCTTCCTGTCAAAATCTTACATGAAAGTGAGTCAGGTGGTTCTGAAATTAAAGACATTAAAAGCAAATACAACAAACAAAGCAAAGAAACAAATGGACGTGAGCTTCTGAGTGTTTTCCCTACCCAAGGTACTCCAGTAGCATCTCTTGACTTAGAACAGGAACAGCTCACAATCAAAGCCCTTGAAGAATTAGGTGAAAGACAGGCTGAGAAGTCACAGCATGTTTTTGCACATGTTTTGCATGAAATAGACTCTCCTGAGGAAATACTCAAGCCAACTTTCACATTCACTGCAGAGTCTTGGCCACAAAGATCATACGACATCCTAGGACATACAGATGTCAAGACCGGATCTGATCTTGGGATTTCCAGAAAGCCCCCCACTATCAAAGAAACTACTAGGGTAGATATTTCCAACCTTAGCAAGACTGAGCTGGTAAACAAGCATGTCCTAGCGAGACTTCTGACAGACTTCTCAGGTAATCATTTATATTAGAAATACTGCATGTAGTTAATTCTGCTGTGATTGATTACTTACCATTTTTCTTAGTCTCTGATTTTTTTTTTTTTTTTTTTTTTTTGAGACAGAGTCTCACTCTGTTGCCCAAGCTAGAGTGAGTGCCATGGCGTCAGCCTAGCTCACAGCAACCTCAAACTCCTGGGCTCAAGCAATCCTTCTGCCTCAGCCTCCCAAGTGG
>CAUYRT010059464.1:0-43867 GCA_963574885.1 Lepilemur ruficaudatus | reverse complement strand
CTGTTGCCCGGGCTAGAGTGAGTGCTGTGGCGTCAGCCTAGCTCACAGCAACCTCAAACTCCTGGGCTCAGGCGATCCTCCTGCCTCAGCCTCCCGAGTAGCTGGGACTACAGGCATGCGCCACCATGCCTGGCTAATTTTTTTTTCTATATATTTTTAGTTGGCCAATTAATTTCTTTGTATTTTTTTAGTAGAGACGGGGTCTCGCTCTTGCTTAGGCTGGTTTTGAACTCCTGACCTTGAGCGATCCACCCACCTCGGCCTCCCAAAGTGCTAGGGTTACAGGCGTGAGCCACTGCATCCAGCCTAAAGCCCTTATTCTTAACATTTCGTCCAGCTCTGTCTGTCCAACCAAAGTCGGGGAAGCAGAGAAAGGTGAGATCCATGGTCTTTGGGGTGTCCAGTCCTTTTCTTCCCTTTTTGGCCCAGAGGAGAGAAAGCTAAGGGATAAGAGTAATGATCTATAAATAATCAGATTAAAGTGGGTACACCTCAGTGAGTACAGTACACCTTGTACCAAGTGACCTGAAAATCACATAGCAAACCTCTGCACCATCTTATCTCAAAGTTACTAATATCCTTAATATATAAAGAGCTCCTAGAAATTGAAAAGAAAAAGAGCAAGAATCTAATAAAAATAGGCAAAGGATATGTAACCACAGTTCACATAAAGGAAATATAAGTGGTCTTTAAAGATATGTAAGGGTGCCCAGCCTCATTCATGATAAGATGAATGTGTATTAACAATACATTGAAATATCATTTTTACCTTTCAGTTTGACAAAAATGAAAAAGTTTGACAATACACTGTTGGCAAGGATGTGATAAAACAGATTTTTCTCATACATTACTGATGTGTACACCTCAGGAGAGAAATTTGACACAAACTAGCATAATTATCTGATAATTCTACTACAGGGAATTTATCCTCTGTTACAGCTACAGTCCAAAGTAACAAGTGTACAAGGTTTGTTTATTACAGTATATTTTGTTTCAGTAACAGATGGGAAACAATCCAAATGACCCTCAGGAGGATAGTGGTTAAATAAATTACAGTGCAGTCATCTAATAAGATACTGGGCAACTTTTAAGAAGATAAGGAATATCCTATGCACTGATATGAAAAGATATCTAAAAGATATTCATAAGTGAAAAACAGCAAGTTAAAACAGTATTATAATAAGCTACCTTCTGTTTAAGAAAGAGGGAAATAGACATATTAATATTTGCTTGGATTTGCATTAAAAAACTGGGAGAATACACTAATGTACTAACAAGCTAATAATAGTGGTTACCTGTGAAGGGAAGGGTAATAGTTGGACTTTTCAATGTATGTCATAAGTTGTTTTTATTTTTGAAACATGTGACTATATTGCCTTTAAAAATAGTCTTTAAATAAATAACAAATAAGAGCATGGGCTCTAAAGCAAGGGAGATAGGGCCTCTAACTCCAGCTCCCCAACTTACTAACAGAATAAGGACCTTTAATCCTTTGAGCCTCAATTTTCTTATCTGTAAAATGAGTATAGTAATAGTATCTTCCTCATAGGGGCCTGTGCAAATTACATGAGATAATGTAAGTAAAAATGCTTAACACAGTGTCTGACACATAGTCAACACCAGTGCACTTTTTAAATTGTAAAGTTCTGATTACTCTATGACCTTGAGCTATTCATAGCATCTTCCTCTCTCAGTATCTTATCTTATCTCCAAAAGGATGGGGTTAATCTTGGTTTCTGGCCAGACATCTCCTTCTCCCCCCATCCCCTGACACACACCCCCCCCACACTCCCACCCCAACCTGGCTTACCCACAGTCCAACAGCCAGGACAAAGACGAAGTACAGAACCAGCACTGCAATGTCACCTGGCTCCAGGCTCTTCTGGGAAAATGCCTCCAGGGGATCGGGCTGCGGAGGCTGAGGGCTACTGGGACTGCTCTCCATGGTCCTGAATGAGCCCTCTTGATCCTGGGGAAGTGAAAATGCATGTCAGATGCCAGCGTCACTCCTCTTCCCCTTTCTGTAGCTTCTTTCCTGGGGCCCCTGAGAAGGAGGACCCACGTGGAGAGGTGTGTGATGGAGACAGATCCATCCATCCACTCACTCATTCAACAAACAATGAAGGCACATCAAATCCATAGTTGATTTTTACCAATTCAACCATTCACTTGGCGAAATATAAAGAATAATAAACAATTTAAAGAGACAGATGGTTTCGGCATCCTCTTCCACTTAGTAAGCACGTGTCCCCGAGTGAGAGAAAAGTGAGACACCTGAGCCACATTTCCAAGGCACCTCACAGCCTGGTGAGGGTCAAGCCAACAATTTTGTCTGAGGCTTAGCCAGATACTACAATCTTGTTCCAATGCTGGATATGCCTATAAAATTGTATATATTTAATAAACAGCTATATAGCATCTACTATATGCCAGGAATCATTCTGAGAGTTTACAAAGCTGAAAAATGGGTACTATTGTTATCATCCCTATTTTACTGATGGTGACATTGAGGCACAGAGAAGTTAGGTAACTTGCCCAAGGTAATACGGCTCAAGTGGTGAAGCTGGGATTTGAACCTAAATAATCTTGCTCAAGAATCCATGTTTTGAACTACTATCCTAAGCTGTGCCTCAGTATCCTACACTTCCCTGGGCAATTTAAGGGATTCCAGTGGTATGCAAAGTAATGGCCCTCCAAAGATGTTTATATCTAATCCCCGGAACCTATGACTACGCTGTTACATGGCAAAGGACAATTAAGTTTGCAGATAGAATTAGTGTTGCTAGTCAGCTGATCTTAAAATAGGGAGATGCCTGGATTAACTGGGCAGGCCTAATGTTACACATTAGCGAATATTACACACAAGGGAAGACAGAATCAGAAGAGATAAATAGAGAGACAACAGCATGAGAAGGATTTGGCTCAATTGTTGCTGGCTTTGAAGACGAGGTAATGGGGCCACGAGCCCAGGAATGTGGGCAGCTTCTAGGACCTGGAAAAGGGAAATTAACAGATTCTCCCATAGGGAATCCAGAGAGAGTTTAGCCCTGCCGACACCTTGATTTTAGTCCAGTAAGACCCATTTCAAACTTTTGGCTTCTAGAACTGTAAGACAATAAACTCATGTCGCCTTAGCCACTAAGTTGTGTTAACTTGTTACAGTCAGAAACTAATGAAATTCCCAAGGGCGATTTTTGACTGTAAGTGATTAGGGCACTTACTTATTCCTGTGTCAGCCTCTAGGGGTTCAGGAATGAAAAGATTCATTCCCTGTCCTCTGTGAGGCACAGCCCAGGGATGGGACAAATCCACCAGTGGGCAATAACACCACGATGTGATGTTTCGTAGAGTGGAGGTGCATAGAGACAGATCTGTTCGGAATTCCAGCTCAAGAGCCATAGAGCTGGATCTACCATTTGCCAACCCTGAGAACATGGACAAGTTCCTTCATCTCTACAAAATGGGACGACGAAAGCTGATGCTTCATAGATTGCTGTGAGCTAGTACCTATGAAGTACTGAGCATGGTGCCTTGCACAAAGACTGTGCTCAGTACACTGTAGGTATTATTGCTACTACTGTCACCATTACTACTATTTTCTACAAGGTGTAGTGAGGGAAGGACCACCTGATTTTTATATGGAAGAATCCACAAAGTAGCATGTAAGCCAGGTTTTGAAGAATGAGTACAGATCCTATGTGGATAAACAGGGAGTTGGGAAGCATTTCAGGCAAATGCAAACACTGAGGTGTGAATGAACATGTCATGGTTAAGGGACCATCAGACTCTTGCATGAGCATTAAGTAAGGTTAGGGGGAGGGGGACAAGAGGTGAGGCTAGTCAGATAGGAAGGAGACAGATTCTACCAGCCCTTTGATGTCATTTGAAGGATTTTAGAAGGTCAGTAGTCCTCAACCTGTCAGCTATCCTCCCCTGTTTTTATAAAACATATTTTGTAACACCCCTTTTACTGAATACTAAAGTGGAGTTCATAGTTAATGTTACCTACCCACACACATAATTTTTCAAAAATTTATAGTGTTCTATCTGTAATATAAAAGTGAAATAAAAGGAAATCAACTCATGATAAAACAATGAATGCCTCAACATGTAAATGCTGTCATCTGATTCCACTAGAAGACCCAAAGGGGTAATCTGATGCTTTCACCTGTTATATGGAATAAGTTTTCCATTTAAGAGAAATAAGAAAATCACAAGCCATTTAATTCCAGAAGCACAGGATAATTAAAGAGGGAACCTACAGGTGAACACCAGAATGGAAACTAGTATACACACCAAATCTTTAAATTTGCAAAACTGCTTTGTGATTTTAAACATTATGAAGAAACCCAAGCAAGTGCCATGATAAGCCATGTTTTTAATTGAAGAGAGAGTCCTCTAAAAGTATCTGAGACAATGCTATGAGCATAAAAAGCAGGTACATTTTTAAAGTAATAAAACCCTAACACTTTGTGTTTTATGTAAACTGGAGGTAGGTTCTAGACTTGGATAGTGAAAAACATGTTTTGTGCCCACATGAATGTCTGGTGGAACGTCTGAAAGTCTTTGTTGTATGGTGTAGTTCAGTACATTTCAGGATGTCTAGTATCTCTGGCCTCCACCCACCGAATGCCAGCAGCACTCCAAATTATTGTGACAACCAAAAATGCTCTGATAAATTTTAAAACATCTCTTGAAATGCAGCAACACTTCCATCACACATCTCTGCTCTAGGTTAAAGGATGCTACTGAAGAATTTTTAATAAGAAAGTGGTATGATCAGATGGGGGAGGCTTGGCTAGAAGTAATAAGGTGGGAAGGAAGGTTATTCTGGAGGTAATGACTCAGGCTTGAGATGATATATAAGGAGGGATAAGAGGATGTCTTAGTTCACTCCTGCTGCTAAAACAAAATATCTTAGACTGGGTAATTTGTGAACAATAAACATTTATTGCCCACAGTTCTGAGGTCTGGGAAGTCCAAGATCAAGGTGCCAGAAGATTTGGTGTCTGGTGAGGGACCCTTCCTCATAGATGACACCTTCTTGCTGTATCCTTACATAGTAGAAGGGGCAAGCAGGTGCCTTCAAACCTCTTTTATGAGGACAATAATCCCATGCATGGGGCACAACCCTCATGATCTAATCACCTTTTAATGGCCCCAGCTCTGAATACTATTACATTGGGGATTTAGATTTCAACATTAGAATTGGGGTGGGGTGGGGAGGAAATACATTCAGACTGTAGTAGAGGGAGTAGATTTGAGAAATAATTTGGAATTAGAATCGATAGGACTTGGTGATTAGTTGACAGAGTAAGTGAAGGAGAGGGAGAATTGGGGGACAATTTCCTGCTTCTGATCAGAGCTGCCGAAAGACAGAATGGCCTTGTTGTCTGGGCAGGATGTTCCTTGTCCTTAGAGCAGGGTTTCTCATCTTCAATGCTATTGGCATTTTGGACAGGGCGACCATTATGTGCATTGTAGGGTGTCTAGCAACACCCCTCCTGGCTACCCACTAGATGCCTGGAGTACAATCCTCCCAGTTATGACAGCCAAAACTACCCCCCTTGAGAACCACTGCCTTAGAGGCATAAAAGAGCAGACTGGATGCTCACTTAGAGAAGATGTCTCAGGACACCTCAGTGATCTGTAAGTTCCCTTCTCATGCCAAGTGTAGCTCTGAACTTCTCTCCCTAGGGCTGGGCCTTGCTCTTGTGTCTGTTGAGAGGATGCTCACAGCTTCTCAGACCTGGGACATGGTCGCCCTCTCCAAGGAAGAGAAGACCTAAGCAATCATTGATCCACTGAACCACACCTCCATGAGAGGAAAGATGGAAGGAAGAGAAGAAAGAAAAAGGGATGACAGACAGACAGTGGTCCCAGGCAACCCCAAGTTCTATGATCTTGTAACTACTCTAAAGCAGGAGTAGCAGTAGCCAAAATTCCAACTCAGATCACCTCTTACCTCTTTGAGCCTCAGTCAGGTCTTGGTTTTATGATCACTGTCATCTGTAATAATGCTATTAGCTGCTCAAGACAAACCTAACTGAACTGGAGACCTCAGGTCTCTGCCTGTGAAAGTGGGAGGGAGCCCGGAGTGGAGACCCCTTTGTGTTCCCACCAGGAAAGGCAGACTCTGGAGGCTGGGGGAGGAGGGGGTTGGTGCAAGGTCGAGCCTCCATCAGTCAGAAAACAGAAATTTTCTCGTTGCACTTTACAGGTGAGAAAGTCGTGGCTGGGAGAGGCTTGGCGTCGTGTCTAAAGTCACAGGGCTGATGAGTGGCGAAGCCAGGACTCACATCCAGCCTGTCTGGTTTCAGAGCCTGCGTTTGCAAACAGTCCAACCTGCTGCTTCCAAACCGGGGGACTCTGGGGAAGATGAGCACCAGGCGCACCGGAGGCAGGTGTAGGTGGAGATTGACAAGGAATTGGGGGCGGGGCGGAGGCGGAGGGAGGAGGGGCGACAGCCGCCTGGGGAGCCCTCCCCGCCCCCAGCCCGCCCCTTCCAGCCCGCTGCCTGCCAGGCACCGCGAGCGGTGGGAGCAGCTCGAGCAGATAAACAAGTTATTCATCACCGCTGTGGGGCCCGCCCGGAGGCTGGCACCGATTCCAAGCTCTTCCTGAGTCTCAGGGAGGTGGGGCCCTGCCGACCCCGAGCGCTGCCGCCTGGGCCACAGGCTCCCATGCTGAGCCCTCCAGGCGCCCCCTCTGCGACAAATCCATGCTTCAGGTGTAACAGCGATCTTCCTAACGTTTGGGGACCACGCTTTCTGTTTAAGTGCGGGGCATGGAGCTCACTTAACACGCGTCCTCTTATTTCATCCTGTGAGGCAATCACTATTACACCTTCACTTTACAGGTGGCAAACGGAGGCAAGAAGAGGTGAAAGCAAGCCCGGCTCAGGCCCTAGCTGTACCACCTACACTTCTAGGTCGCAGTCAGTGCTAGAGGTGGGATTCAAACTCAGGGCCTGAGCCTGAGCTCATGGTGTTATACAATACTGGCTGGTCTGCCCTCCTTTCCTCCTGCCCTTCTCTTCTTCGTTCTCTCCTTCCCTCCGTCTCTGTTTCTTTTCCATAAACATTTATTAGGCACCAACTGTGTACCAGGCTCTGTGCTAGGCCCTGGGAATTCAGTGGAACAAACATTTACTAGGCACCACCTGTGTGCCAAGTTCTGTGCTCAGCACAAAGACTAAAGCCATGAGAAAGGCAGACCTGGCCTCATCCTCATGGTTTTCATCCTAGCCCCTTGCAGCACCGCACGTGCCCAGGACCACTCAGTGAAATGATCCCAATCACCCTTTGCCCCTTGCGCCCTGAATCTTTGTTCCCAGCCTGCTCAGGAGGGTCGAGCTGGGGGTGGGCTCCTGCTTCACCTCTCGTGAGAGACCCTCCCTGTCTGCAAAGGGAGGGTTCACAGCAGCCTGTGTTATAACAAAGCCTTTGTTGGCAAGTAGAACAGCTACCCTTGAGGTTGCCCATTGGCCAAAGCACAAAAGGAAGCTCAGTTAAGCAGGGACATCTCTCATGCCTTCCTTTTGGCAGCTGACATAATTTGCTATGGTAGATGTGAAAATTTTCCATACCCCAGCAGATGTGAAAATTTTCCACACTGCCACGCAAGGAAAAGATCAGGAAACAGGTTCCCAGGACACAGGCCGCAGGTAAGGGGGGGGCTTTGATTGTATTTGCTGCATTCATGCCTTAGGCTGGCTGCTGGGTGTGCACCCATTGCTGAGGGTTACATTATTCTTTATAAGTTTTGTGCATCTAAGATGTTTCACAATGAAAGAAAAAGGAGAGAAATAAACAGCACAAGATTTACAGCATAAAGCCATCTGTGTATATTAGAAACACTCAAAGACTCAAAATAGTGCTAAGTATTTTGCCAGGATGCAGGCGTATTTGCCAACAAGTATCAAACATGTTAGAAGGGGTGGCGGGAATGGGAGAAGAGACAGAATGAAAGAGATAGAGATAGAGATAGAGAGAGAGAGAGAGAGAGAAACGAGGGAAGTCCCCTGCACTGACCAAAGATGACAATGACCATCTAATTACAACTATTAACTATGAGCAACAGACTCTCCAGGAAATCGATGTGTCATGATAAAGACTTTAGAACTGCACTGCCCGGGCTCAGATCCCAGCTATGCCTCCTATTAGCTTCATGATCTTGGCAAATCACCTCCCTGAGGTTCAGTTGCCCATCTATAAAATGGGCATACATACTCAGATGTATGTCACGGGTTTGTTAAAAGCAATAAGCAAGTTCATCCTATACATAACATGATTATGTATAGAATACTTGTTCTGTCCCCATCCTTCTTCTAAAACCATTTTTTCAAAAAAAAGCATGAACTTTGTGATCAGGCAGACCTTGGCCACTTACGTGCAGGAATCGCAGTTTGAACACGCAGTACCCCTAAGAGGTCAGGTCTCTGATTAACCCCATTGAAAAGGTGAGGAAAAACAAAGCTGAGGCCAGGTCCAAGGCCACCCCCCTGGTAAATGACTGAACCAGGGCTCCTACTCAGGTTTAACCTCAAGCTTCTAACCACTCGGAGACATGTGGACCTTGGTGGGGAAAATTCCAGATGTGATAATAAAGACCAGCATGGGCTACACCTCCCAGGCCGGCAGCCAGTTAGCTAGTTAGATAGAATGAACAATATTTGATAGCACAACCCTTTGCTCCCACGCCTTTGTGGCCACCTGCAATGGAGATCACTGCCCCCCTCCCCCGACTGCCATGAGCTGGAACTTCTGCTTAGAACTGCAGAAGGAAGGAGCTGTGTAACCACCCTGGCCTCCTCGACCAGCTGATGCCGTGGGGTTCGTTAGGAACAGGTCTCTAGGAAAGAGCCAAGGGACAGATTGTAGGACTTGAGGCTGAAGCAGAGGCCAGGATCATCCCCAGCCGGTTAGGGAGTGCCACCGCTCTGGCGATTTGGAAAGAAATTCTAGGCGTGACGGGGCAGGGCATCTCTCCCCGTGGGGTCCACCACAGGGGAACAGAAATGCCCAGTGAGTGCAGGGGACCCGGGTGACATTCTTCTCCACCTACCTTGCCCCTTCAGGGAGACCTTGTCTCAGATTCGTAAAGAGAACAGAAGTCACCAAGAGCACCTCTGTGTCCAGACTTGTCTATCCAAATGCCAAAGTGGCATGTCTCATGTGCCCAACAGACACCTCAGAGTTAGCATCGCAAGGCAGAGACCAAGCGCTGCAGCACCAGGCACGCGCTCCTTGCAGTCTTCTGCATCTCACTAAATGGCAACTTTCTCCACTCTGCTGCTCAGGCCAGAAACCCGAGAGCCATCCTTAAGTCATTCATTCATTCATTCATTCATTCGTCTTTCATTCAGCAAGTGGTCTGTGAGCATCTCTATGTGCCAGGCACTGCGTCTAAGCACCACGGATGCCTGGTGTGCAAACGTGCCAGCAAAGGATGTATAGCATCTCTTTCTCAACTCCCCAAATCTATTCACCCCTCATTCTGTTCCCTTTTACTTCCAAAATAACTTGAGTCTGCCCATTTTCCCTCACCTTTATTTCCATACCCCTCGTCCGAGCCACCGTCACTGCTGTCTGGGTTGGAGCGAGACCTCCCGTCTTGCCGCCCCAAGTCCCCAGCGGCCCTCTCTTGGCCTCGATCTAACTTGGGTCCCTGAGAACTAAATATTAGAAACAGTCGATCTCATGGAGACGGAGAGTAGAATGATGGTTACCAGAGGACGGGAAGGGTAGCGGGGAGCGGGGAATAACGTGGGGATGGTTAGTGGGTGCAAAAATATAGTTAAGCTATTTAGATAGAATGAACAATATTCGCTAGCACAGCAAAGTGACCATCATCAACAATAAGTTAGGGTTTACTGTAAAATAACTAAAAGAGTGGAACTGGAATGTTCCTAACACAAAGAAATGATAAATGCCTGAGGTGATGGACACACCAATTACCCTGATTTGGTTAATTCACATTGTTTGCCTGTATCAAAACATCACGTGCACCCTATAAAGATACACAGCAATTACGTACCCATCATAATTTCTTAAAAATTGGGTCCCGGAGTTATTGGCTCTCATAGCAAACATGACTTGTCACCCCAGTCTAATCAACTAGGGTCTAATCAACATTTGATTTGCACGTTTTTCTCACCGACACGTGTCTCCACTGCACAAAGGCAGGGATGCTGGCCGTCCCACTTACACCACGTCCCCCAAGCGGGAACTCAACGCACGTTGGTAGAACAAGCAAATGTGGGGTTTTTAGTGTCTTGAACACTGTGACCTCCTGAAAAGGGGCAGCATTTTTCAAAGTCATATCCACAGGCTGCCCCTGGGGGAGACCCCACTATCAACCCCTCCCTGGAACCATTCGGCAGACACCATTTGAAAACCACTGATACTGTGGGTAAGCTCAGCCATGGAGGCTGAGTCTCAGCTCTGCCACTCACTGTGTGTGTGGCCTTGGGCAAGTTGCTCGCTGGCCTTTAGGCTCTGCCTGTGAATTCGAGGTGGCTGTGCCCATCTTACAGGGTTGCTGTGTCAGTGACATGAGGTCCAACAAGTACCAGTTAAAACTTGTATTTGCCTTGTAGGTAATAGCAGCGGTAGTTGCAGCAATACAGACCTCTAGCTTTTTGTTGTTTATGTAGATGTATTTACCTTCCTTATCTCTTTGGGTCCTTACACACACCTGTGGGCTGGGCCAGGCTGAGGTTTGCATTCCCATTTGACAGATAAGGAACCCCAGGCTCCCTGACACGAGATGATTGGCTCAGTGCCCTTGAACTTGGTAAGGGGAAGCGCTGGACCTATGCCCAGTGCTGTCGGCTGCCAGCTTCATGCTGCCATCCCTCCCCCCAAAACATATTCCCTTTGCCTGAGGCATGACAACCTTCCCTGCAGAGAGGGACTCAAAGCCCCTCACCCGGCCAGTGGTCCCTAGCTGGAGTCCTTCTGCCAGCACTGTCTCCCTGTCCCCCAGACTGGGTTCCCAGTTTGGAGAGGAGATATCTGTTAGGGGAAGGGAGAGTGTCTTACCTTATTCCAGACACAGGGCTCACCTGCCCTGGAGGCTGCTGATGGCTTCTGAGGCAGAGATGGCCGTGAGAAGGGGACTCCTCTCCCTCTGCAGCCGCGCTCTTCAGAGGACAGCAGTGACTCCCTGTCCTATATGCCCACTGCAGAGAGGGCCTCCGAGCAGGTCAAACTCCAAACTCCAGCCTCCGCTGCAGCAGGGAGGAAAGGAAGCGTGAATGATCTCCCCAGGGGCAGAGGGGAGGCCCAGCCTGGGCCCCTTGAACACTGAGCAGGCCCCTGAGGGGAAGGTGTCATGCCCTGGGCTCTGACCTCACCTGGAGGGAGCCCGTGGAGGGGAGGGGCGTTGGACACGGCTTGAGCCCGGGGCACCGTCCCGCTTCACTCACCCACTCTCCCACGGTCCCGCCTCCACGCTGGGGACAGGCAGGCTCGGGACGAGCTGGAGGCAGGGGGAGGAGAGATGCTGGCGAGGGATGCGGGATAAAGGCAAAGTGCCAGGAGGGACTTGCAGCCACAGCCCTCACCACCAAGGCGGCGGTGGCAGTAACAGTGACCACTGCTTGGGCAACTCCCGCTCCACGCGCTCTGCGGACCAGGCCAGGGCAACGCCGAGGCATCTGGAGCCCTGAAAATCCCTCAGGAATGGCCACGCCATAGCCAGGGTTGGGCCCAGGACACCAGGAAAGCCAGGGGGACACAGCGGAGGCTTCCACTGGATGCTCAGAGCATTCAGAAACTTTTAGAAATAATGACCAGCATTTGCAAAGCGAAGGGCGTGAAGCACAATTCTGGATTACCTTCCTTTCTAGAACAATCTGAAGCCCCATAGCCTCCCCATAACCCTCTAAGACAGGTCCCAATATTATCTCCATCCTACTGACATGGAAACAGAGGTGGAGAAAGTGAATAACTGGCCCAAGTAAGTGGCAGAGCCAGGACTTGACGCAGCCGCTTGGTTCTGGAGTGCGGCGGGAGCATTGGGGGTGGCTCAGAGAGGCATCCAGGAGGGTGACCTGGCGATTGGAACGACACCAGCTTAAATGGGGCCTGCAGGGTAGGGACCTGTCCTGGGGGACAGACTTACAAAAGGAACATCTGGGATTGCAGGAGGGGACAGGCAGGCCAGGGACCTGTGATCTGTAGCCAGAAGCCACAGCACGGGGAAAGGTAGTGGGGTGCCGTGGAAGGTGCATTGCTTCACCAGCCTGGGGGCCAGTCCTGACTTCCTGGGGCACATCTGGGGTACCCTGGGCATGTTTCAGGTGCCTACAAGAGGAGGCATGTCCGTGAGCAAAGCTGGGCAGGTGGGGCTGTGGCCGACCAGAGAGCACGCGTTTCAGCAGAAGGGGACAGCCCCGACTCAGCTCCAAGTGGGGCAAGACAGGCCCAATGAGGTCAGAGCTTCTGATTGTTCTAGAAAAGTTCTTCAAAGTCTTGTGATTATTAATCTGTGAGGGCAAGATGTGGCTCACTTGGCTACTGGCCCATCACAATTTCTCTGCTAAACTTTCCAGTTTTTACACTTGGAGCTATAAAGAATAGGAGAGAATGATGTTAAAACCCCTTTGGAGAACAATTTGGAGATTTCTTATAAAGTTAATATATACTTCCCCTATGACCCAGAAATTCTACTTTTAGGTACTTACCAAGAGAAATGAAAACATACGTTCCGGAAAGATTCGCGCACAAATGTTCGTTGCAACATTACTCATAACTGTCCTAAAGTGAAACAACCCAAGTGTCTAGCAACAGGCGAATGGGTAAACAAATCACGGTGCACACACACACCAGGGAAAACTGCCACAGGGGAGGAACAAAAGTAGTGACACGTGCCACAGCATGGGTGCATCTGAGAAACAGGATGCTGAGCAAAAGAAGCCAACACTAAAAGAGTACAAACCTTATGATTCCATTTATATGCAGTTCAAGAACAGGAAAGAAGAATTTGTGGTGATAAAAGTCAGACGATGAGACAGGAAGGTGATGGAAACTTCTATCATCCTGGATTGGGTGGCAATTCCATGGGTGTATGCAATTGTTAAAACCCACTGAACTGAACAGTTAGGATATATGCATTTTATTCTATGTAAATTATACCCTAAGAAATGGAGCAAATGTACAGACAATGAGTTCAGCAAATGCAGGTATTGCTCCTCCATCTTCCAGGATTTAGTTCCAGCCTCTTGTCACCACAGAAGAATGCAGATCTCATGTCACCAAAGTGCTTGATTTTTCAAGAGAAAAAATCCAGGAGTTTAGAGGGACTCTGCTGATATTGACAGTTTGGCAAGTAATTCAAAATTAACAAAAAACAGTTCAAATGCTGCGTGTGTCAGGGATGCACCTGGCTCTCAGTCTGTAGCCCTGTGTCCCTGAGTCGCACATTTTCCTAGTCTGCAAGTCCAGGCTGAGCTCAGCATGAGGATGTGATTCCTTCCTGAATTGTCTACAGCCTTTAAAGAAATTTCTATACACCTTCACCTACCCACCGCTGTGCCCCCCCAACCCTAATGTTGCTATTTGTTGTAACAACTGAAAAGGGTAAACCCGCCACACTGAGACAGATAAACTTCCCAGCCAACAGGCAAGTGTGGGAGAGAGTCACAGCTTTGGAGTAAGACAAGATGCATTTTTTGATTCATAACTGTGAGACCCTGGGCAAGTCACTCCATCTCTGTGAGCATTCCAGGTGCTCACAATGCCCACTTTGCAAACTGTTCCTAATGTCCACGTTGCAGGGGATTAAATGAGAATTAAACTAGATGCCGGTGAAGCACCTTTCCTGTGGTAGGTGCTTGGTAAACGTTGGCTTCCTCCTTCTCGGGAAATGCAATTCCCAGGTTATGGTGAGCTGCTTGCCTTGCTCTTAGTATCCACAGACAATTTCAAGGCTTATGCCTTCCCTTTATGATGCCTTCCAAGGGGTGTGGGAAACTGTATATTTTTGCTCCTCTTTGTTTTGTTGTGTGTGTTCCCATCTCCCCAGAGTCACGGTTCTCACGAACCTGTGTTGAGTTGCCTTTCATCCCCTGCAGCTGTTGGAGAGTGTGGGCTGAAAAACCCAGAGATGGGAGTCAATTAGACCAAGTCCTCACTCTCTGCTCCTAACTGTGCATTCTCATCTAAATAACATCAGTGCTCTGAGCCTTGATTTTCTCTTCTGAAAAAGAGGATGTTGTGCTAATAGTACCTAGCTATTTTATTGGGAAGATTCAACGAGATAATACATGCAACGTCCTCCTTAATGTTAAGGTAAGTTTGTCTTTTTGTTCTCGTTCTTTCATGAAGGTCCAATGGAGTTTTCTAGAGGCTGTGTGACATGAGATACGGTAACGGACTGAATGCAGGGGCAGATATGAGAATCTAGCTGTCTCCTCTTTTTTTTTTTTTTTTTTTGAGACAGAGTCTCACTGTGTTGCCCCGGCTAGAGTGCCATGGCGTCAGCCTAGCTCACAGCAACCTCAGACTCCTGGGCTCAAGTGATCCTTCTGTCTCAGCCTCCCGAGTAGCTGGGACTACAGGCATGCCCCACCATGCCCGGCTAATTTTTTATATATATATATATATTTTTTTCAGTTGGCCAATTAATTTCTATTTATAGTAGAGACGGGGTCTCACTCTTGCTCAGGCTGGTTTTGAACTCCTGACCTTGAGCAATCTGCCCGCCTTGGCCTCCCAGAGTGCTAGGATTACAGGCATGAGCCACCGCGCCCGGCTAGCTGTCTCCTCTTAAACCCGGCATTAAAGAGATTTGTAAAAATGTAAAACAATGCCACTCTTTTCATGAAATATTTTGGGAAAATATGGTTGATTTTTATAAAAAATGTTATTTATTGAACATACAGTGGGCTTGTTCTTTTGAAATCAATAATATTTAAAATTGTTCCTGAATTTAAATGTCTAATATGGTAAAGATTAATATCTATAGATACATTCCACATAACATATGCTCTTTGGGGGCCTTCAGGGTTAAGGGGTCCTAAGACCAAAAAGTTTGAGAACCACTGCTCTATGGCAAACGCGTATGAGCTTATGCATCTGGGAAAACTCTCAGAAATGTTCTGTCTAAATCCAAAGCCACGTAATGTGTGTTAAAAGATGTCATCTGATAAAAGTAGACCCTCACTGGAAAGCCTGTTACTGGCAACAGGGTCTGTGTAAGAAAACAGTTTGTATCTCAATAAACCTTGCCTGTTAGTGTGTAGTGGATTGTTAATTAATCAGCAAAGTCTTTTAAAATTAATCACTAAACACTTTAACAACAAGTCAACCGTGGCAGAGAGGTTGAAATTTGTAGTGTGACTTTAAGACACTTGGAAATTATTAGAGTGGAACAGGATCCCGTGGAAGCCAGTTGACCAAAACTTCCACTGGCATAAATCTGGGTTACTACAGGTGATTTTACTGACTAGGAGTGGCCAAGCCCCATGCGGCTAGCTGTGGCCAGCTCTTGCCGGTGGAATGAGAGGGCCTATGTCTGATGCAACTTCTGCCTCTCTTGCCTACGAGGGAGCTCCTGGTCCTTGCCTTCCTCTGCTCTCTGCCTCCCTGCTGGTCAGCATGGTGGCCACCAGAATGGCCTTTAAGGCCATGTGTGAAACTACAGTGGAACTGCCAGCAGCCTGGGTTCCTGATGGAACAGAGAAGCCGCTGACTCGGAGCATCTTCGGGGATGGAGAAGGGAGACAGAATGCATTTTCTTTTTCCAGCCATGTTGTCGCTGGGTCTCTTGTGACAACAGTGCAGGCTCTTACCCTCAAACATTCATGCAAATCCTTTGGAAGTGCGTCTGCCCATGGTAAGCACAGGGTAAACTTTGCAATTAGGACCCTGCTGTCTTGCTGTGGAAGGATATAGCTACCCTAGTCTCTCCACACAGGAAAGACACGTGTAACCCATTTGGAGTCTTTTGCAGTATGGCAGAGACACTCGACTTTGATTTTAGGCTCCACGACTCACTAGGTGTGTGGCTTGGGCAGGTTACTCCACCTCACCATCATCTGTGAAATGAAATAACAGCATCTCCCTCACAGGGCAGAGGTGAGGCTTCAATGAGTTAATACATGAAAACTGCTGAGCTTTATTTTGTTCGCTTTAGGTATTTTAATGACTATTTTCGATATTCCTAGTAGGGACTGTCTCATATATTTTCACCTGTTAAGTTGTTCTGAATCTTGGTTTGATCACTGTTAACTTGCAGGTGTTTTGCCCAGCTGGGTGACCACCTGACAATTAAAAACATCTGGTTTTCAGCCCCAGACTCCTCCCTGTCCCCACACAGCCATAGTCCATTGAGAGCTGGAATAAAATAGAGAAGGCAGCTATGGGACCCACTGGCCATGCATTAGAAAATGTGATTGCTCTCCTGGTGCCTGTTGACATTACAGCTACAGTTTAGGTCTTTTTTTTTTTTTTTTTTCAGAGACAGAGTCTCTCTCTGTTGCCTGGGCTGGAGTGCCGTGGCATCAGCCTAGTTCACAGCAATCTCAAACTCCTGGGCTCAAGCAATCCTTCTGCCTTAGCCTCCCGAGTAGCTGGGACTACAGGCATGCGCCACCATGCCCAGCTAATTTTTTCTATATATTTTTAGTTGGCCAATTAATTTCGTTCTAATTTTAGTGGAGACGGGGGTCTCACTCTTGCTCAGAGCTGGTCTTGAACTCCTGACCTTGAGTGATCCTCCCGCCTTGGCCTCCCAGAGTGCTAGGATTACAGGTGTGAGCCACCGCACCTGGCCTACAGCCTAGGTCTTAATTGAAGCGTGGTTCAAAGAAGCAAATTATTCCAAATATTTTTCTTTTTTTTTTTTTTTTGACACAGAGTCTCACTCTGCTGCGTGGGCTAGAGTGCCATGGCATCAGCCTAGCTCACAGCAACCTCAAACTCCTGGACTCAAGTGATCCTCCTGAGTAGCTGGGACTACAGGCACGCGCCACCATGCCCAGCTAATTTTTTCTATTTTTAGTTGTTTGGCTAATTTGTTTCTATTTATAGTAGAGATGGGGTCTCACTCTTGCTCAGGCTGGTCTCAAACTCCTGAGCTCAAGCAATCCTCCCACTTCAGCCTCCAGAATATTAGGATTACAGGCATGAGCCACTGCTCCCGGCCTCTTTCTTTTCTTTTTAAATTTCAAGATATGAAGGGGGTACAAAGGTTTTTGTTACCTGGATACCTTATATAATTCTTAAGTCAGGGCTTTAAATTTGCCTGTCACTAGAACAGTGTCCATTGTACCTGACAGGTACAAGATGTCCTTTGCATCTCTTTGTGCCCATGTGTGCCCATCATTTAGCTCCTAATTATGAGAGAGTACATGTGGTTTTTGTTTTTCCATTCCCAAAATACTTTGCTTAGGCTAATGGTCCAAGTGTTTCATAGGTTGCATGTTATATCATTGTCTCTAAGGTCCTCTAAATTCTTCAATCCCCATCATTATAATAACCCACATCCCATAATGAGCAGCAAAGGGGATGCTTTCAATGACATTCCATTGCCTAAAAGAAAGGTGGGCAAACTATTGTCCTCTACACTCCCAGGCCATAGCTGGCCCACCGTTTGTTTTTATAAATAAAGTTTTATTGGAACACAGCTATGTTTATTTGTTTACCTATTGCCGCTGGCTGCTTGTTGCTACAATGGTAGGGTTGAGTACCTGCGACAGAGACCACATGGCCTGCAAAGCCTAAAATATTTACTATCTGGTCCTTTCCAGAAAATGTTTTCTGCCCCCTGACTTACAGCATCACCCAGGGAGTTGCTGTCCCCAAGTCCAGGGAACTGGCAGGAAAAACTTCCATTCCCCCGAGTCCTTCACAGAGGGCAACAAAACCCTCTGGGTGGGAAATGGGAGTAGAAGGGACTGCAGCACGAAGCAACTGGTGACAAAGCTAAGCCATTCTCTGAAGCCCTCCAGTTTGACTAATGGGCCATTTACCATCAACATGGTCATTTTGAGGATTTTAATTTAAACCTAATCCTTCTAGATGTGGGTCTAAAGTGCTGAGAAAAGCACGAACAGAGCAGGATCGTGAACAAAGCACTCCGTAGAGGCTTTTCTCTGTCAGATGCTTTCAAACTTTAAAAATCTCAAAATAGGCCGGGCGCGGTGGCTCACGCCTGTAATCCTAGCACTGTGGGAGGCCAAGGCGGGCGGATCGCTCAAGGTCAGGAGTTCGAAACCAGCCTGAGCAAGAGCGAGACCCCTGTCTCTACTATAAATAGAAAGAAATTAATTGGCCAACTAAAAATATATAGAAAAAATTATCCGGGCATGGTGGCGCATGCCTGTAGTCCCAGCTACTCGGGAAGCTGAGGCAGGAGGATTGCCTGAGCCCAGGAGTTTGAGGTTGCTGTGAGCTAGGCTGACGCCACAGCACTCACTCTAGCCCAGGCAGCAGAGCGAGACTCTGTCTCCAAAAAAAAAAAAAAAAAAAAAAAAAAATCTCAAAATAATTTTGCCAAGGGAAGAAGCCAGACAAAAAAAGAGCACGTACTCTATGATTCTGTTTATGCAGAATTCCAGAAAATGTGGACGAATCTCTTGTGCCTAGGAATGGGGGAGGCAGGCTGGCGGCATCACCCAGGGGACCAAGGCACCTTCTGGGGGTGATGGGTATGTGTATTCTCTTGGTTGTTGTAATGGTTTCATCAGTGACGCCCGTGTCAAAGCTCTTCAAATCGTCCGCGTGTGTGCAGTCTGTGTGTCATTTATACCTCTGCGAAGTTGTTCCACAGAAGCGTAAAAGTCTTTATGGAAATGGGTTCTTACGGAGAGGCATGGGCAGACGTAACATGAGAGAGAAGCAGCGTGACTGATGCAGAGGTGGGGTTGGGGCCTGGGGGGCACTGCTTGGCTTCTGGGGGCTTCCGTGACGTCGTGGGGGCTCTGCGGGTTATTTATAAAGGTGTGGCAGTATTTGGGATTTCTGTTGTAAGTACATTTCTGTATGTAAATGGATATGTATTTCATGGTAGAAGTAAATATCAGCGCTCTATTTCTTCTATTGCGTGTTACTGTCTAGCATTGATTTGGTGTTAGTGTCTAGAATTTATTCATTCATGAATTTAGTTATTCAACAGATATTTATTAAGTGCAAATACGTGCCAGGCAGTATTCTAGGCTCTGGCGATGTAACAGAGGACATGGCAGGTCTAGCCTCACTCTTGGATCTTCATTCTCACGCTCTTCGGAGGCTCCTTCTCGCAGCCTAACGTCACACTCAGGTGTGTCCCCAGTACCAAGCGGATCCACCAAATGCGCCCAAGCGCTTCGGCCCTTTGGCTCCCTCTGGCGGCGGCTCCGCCCCTGCGCAGGCCAGAGCCGGGAGCAGACTGCGGGTGTGGCCGAGCGCTCCCCAGGAATTGTCCTCGCCCTGGACAGGGCAGCCCGACCCCAGTGGTGGGTCAGGGGGAGGTCACGGCCCTTCCCTCGCACCAGGGCACCGATGAGGGTCACGCCAGCCGCGCAGCCCCACTCCTCTCTGCGCCGTCCTGCCTCCCTGCCTCCCCCAGTCCGCAGTGTGCTCCGAGGGCCCTTTCCAATAAGCTACCTCCACTCAGGTCTCTGTCTCAGGATGTGATCCCGGGAGAATCCACCCTACAATGCCACTCCGCTTCCGGTGTCCGTTAGTCCCTCTCCCCGCTGGGATCTGGCTTCTGCCTCTACCCCAATAAAGGTCTCCTGTGCCACAGATCCACGCGTGGCGCTCCCCACCCACCCCATTTTCTCTTCACAGGCAGCCTTTGCAAATGGGGCCTTCTCCTCCCCTGAAATGTCCCCTGTCCCGGGTTCTGAGCCGCCACTTTCTCAAGCCACCACCCCCCTTGCCCCGCCTCCTTGAATCTTGACTCTTCCTTCTCAGGCATCAGGTCTCCTTTTTGCTTCTCAAGCGGTGGCTTTCCTGAGCCTCATTCTACGTGCCCATCCCTTTCCATGGCATCAGCCATCATCTCTGACTTATAAACCCTAAACTGGTATCTTTACTATTGGTTTCTTTCTTAAACATGCATAGGTATTATTATCTCAACTATTAATCTTATAAAAAAAACCATGCATAGGTAAATACATCTCTCATCTGTCATCCTTTCAACAAGTATTTTCAGAGTAACTACTCTGTGTCCTGGGCTGTGTGCTAAGGAGAGAGTGGTGAACAAATACAGTGGCCACACCACTTACACCCAGCTGGACAGCTGCGCTGGGCTGTTGCCCAGGCTCCTTGATCCACCGCGTTGCAAACCAAACTCCCTGCCACTGCCTCCACCCTGACACCCACTCACCCTCTGGGATCCCTTCGTTTGGCTACTAGCAGTCTGCCACATCAGAAATGTGGGGGCTGTCCTGGACTCCTCTGTCACTCCCCACAGACGCCAGCGTCAATCTCAGGGCTTCTTCTTGCACTCATCTCCTCCCCCTATCTCGATGCTATGACCCCGGTTCTGCCTTTTGTAACTCCTTGCCTCAACTTCTAAACGGGTTGCCCACTAGCCTCAAGGCGTAGCACCTCCCAGTTCCTCCTCCACGTCCTTCCAGAAAGGAATGGTTAATGTCCACTCTTCAAGCACCTCACCAGCCCTGGATCCCTTTTCTTCCTTTCCGGGCTGTGCTCTGTGCCCCAGGAGACTGGTTTATGCGAGTCTCAGGTGAAGTCACCTGGCCTCCCTTGCTCTCAGCACCCGGTCACATTTCACCAATGGGAGGTCCCAGCAGGAGATTGGAGGGTGGGAGGAGAGCGGGCAGGGTCACCTTCAGGGAACACTGAAGTCACCGCCTACCCCGTCTCGAAGCCTCTTGTCTCCCACTACCCTGTCTCCCACTTCTCTGTGGAGATGAGGGTCCCAGTTAGAGGTGTGCTTCCCATGGAACACCGCGCCAGAGCCTTAAAGCAGGACTGTGCACGACACGTTTAGGAACAGACCTCAATCCTCTGCACACACCACGGACCTCCCGGAGGAGCAATTTCTAAAGAGTGGGCCCTGCACCCCTGGGCTCTGTACAGGAGATGACTAGATAAGGCAGAGTCCCAGATGCACAGAGCTTTCCCTCTGCAGTGCATGCGACCACATGGGCAGGAAGTCTGTGTGGTGACAGGACGCCTTTAGCCTCTCTTGAACACTTTCTACTCTCCCCCTTTGACAAGTTGTCTTTTCCTAGAATTGAATAGTTTTTTTTGGTTTTGTGTTTCGGTTTTGTGAGTTTCTTTTACAGCTATTTTATGGCAAATGACACTGACAGCATTAGGCAATGACATCAATTTATCTTTGTAAAGAAATTAAATTAAAAGTCGACTTAAACTATGAAACTGAGTAAAACCCAGGTGGTTTAGGGATATGGCAATATCCAAAGTATCCTCGTCTCCCTAGGCTTGGGCAGGGCCCTGGGGACGTCATGCTCTGGCCCCTTCATCAGAGCTCAGTGACTCCCTGCTATCTGTCATTTGTCACAGCAGCTCTGGATGAAGCTCTTCAGCTGTTTCTTAAAGAGGTTTGCGGGTCTTGATTGCACCCTGCTACACGGTGGCTCATCTTTCAGAGGCATTAGAGACTTTTTGAAGAAAAGCAATTTAACTATTTAAAACAGTAATTTTAGAGGAAAAGCTATGACAGAGCAGAATGCAAATCTGTATGCAGTTTTAACCTAAAATTCAAGCTTAAAACTCCACCCTTCAATCCCAAGGGGACCCACATCCTCCATCCTCTACTGACTTTGGGATTATAATTTGAGAAACCGTCTGGCAGTTCCAGGCGCACTTTTTTTTTTTTAATTTCAGGGTAGTATGAGGGTACAAACATTTTGGTTACATTTTGTCTGCCACTATGGTTTTGCTTCTAGGGCCTGGCTGGCATGCCCTGAAAGTGAAGCGAGAAAATATGTATAACACACTTGACATGCAGAGAACCCTGCGCGCACCATTCCTGTTACGCTCCCTACCCCCGGCCCTTGCAAATGCTTCCTCAGGGAAAGTTCCACCAGGGCCAAAGTCTGCTGGTCTCTGTAAGGGGCTCTCAAGTTTCATTTGAGCTCCAATTCCAGGTCTGGTTCAGAGACCCCACTTCTCATATCTGAAACCAACGGAACTTTGGAGTAGAGGGAAAACCAGGGAAGTCACAAGGCACAGAAATGATGCCTTTGCCAAATGTTATGCCAGCTCCCCAGTGCCATCTCCATCGCTCACCCCTCAGTCCTGATGCAAATATACCCCCTTCCTCTTGACCCCTAGATTCACAGTCTAACCTGACTTTGACCCTGTCAACCTCGACACATGCCTGGTCCATCCACCTGCACAA
Organism: Lepilemur ruficaudatus; assembly: GCA_963574885.1. Lineage (NCBI taxonomy): Eukaryota > Metazoa > Chordata > Mammalia > Primates > Lepilemuridae > Lepilemur > Lepilemur ruficaudatus. Next base: position 21,538 of record CAUYRT010059464.1, on the reverse strand, counting down.
CCTAACAGTGTGACACTACCGGTCTTGTGTCCTCAAACGTCAACAGGCAACAGCTATTATTCCTTCCAGTATTTATTCAGCAACTACTCTATGTGTGACAAGGAGGATTACAAATATAAGTGGGAGTCTGCTAGGCACACGCTGGCCTAGCACAGTGGCCCAGAGAGTGACGACAGATGGGATCCCATTTCTGCAGCAAGCAAGGGGTGCCTACTCTTGATGGGAGAGGAAAGCACAGTGTAAGCTGTCCTCAGGTCGCTGAGGGTGAGGAGGGTCCCAGCAGACCCACTGGGGGAGGGGAGCAGAGCTGGGAGGTGTATTTGAAAATGCCTGAGTGTTAGAAGGTTTACAGCGACTCTCCTACGCTGTGAGTGACTTGAGGTTAAGCCAGGGCCATAGCGCGGTCAGGTGCAGGTCTGGGTTACAGGTGCTCAGAGAATAGAGCTGTTGTTAGTTAAGGACTAGACAAAAATCAAAACCATTTTAACAATTTTTAAATCAAACACTTTATTTCCACATAACAAGCGCAAAAAAATCCCAAACACTTTAACAATACAATTAACGCAGTTATGAAGTCAATTATATACTACTCAAAGCCCCAAAAGGTCAATCAGCTTAACGTTCCAAACATTTCCAGACGTGGTTTTTCAAAGCTACCTTTGGTTTTTGGAAAAACCAGTATGGAAGTCAATATACACTGAATGCATTGAACAACATTTGCTTATATTAAGGTGTTCAACAACATTAGCTTACACCTGGCAAGTTGGAGCATGATTTGAAGTCATACACTGAAATACATACACAGGTTCTGCCCCCGGCTCCTGCGGTGAGGAGCAGGGGCTGTGAAGGGGAAGAAAAGGCCAGTTCAGGCTGCGGCATTTCTCGTTTTGTAACAGAGGTATGAGAGTTTAACACTAGTACGCTGTCAAGTCATTAAGCTTCATGTTCCAAATGGTCTCTTGCTGAGGCTTGAGATGGGCACAAATGGTGGGGAAGATGAAGTCACAGAAGAGTTTTGAGCAACAAGATCCCAAAGATGCTCAAAGAGGGTAGGAAGGAGCAAGCTACAGTTTCCCATTGTTCTCACATTATTTCAGGGTGAAATTGTGGAGAAGTTCAGATAAAATGTTCAAATATTTGCTTAGATTTTTAATCGGTTGCTCTATGAGAACCCTCATACATAGCAACTTTGAAACTTTCATTATAAAAAAGAGCCTACAAATAAATTCACAAAAAAGAGACAATTAATGTTGAGCAGCCAAAAAGTCATGGTTTATTATATCTGAAGAAATTTCATAATTCAAACACAACCAAACTGTACATTTTACAATCACATTCTATTTGTAAACAGTTAAAAGCCACTGACTTCTTTTGCATCTTAGGACACAAACAGTTAGAATCAAGGCAATGAAATGATGGCAAATTCTGTACTGTTAAAATTTTTACCCTTGTTTAGTCTCTCTTCTTTGACTAAGCAAGCATTATAATACCATTTGTGGGCAAAAAAGGGAGGAGGAAAGAAATTTTAAAATGGTGTAACTCGTTAGTTTGCAACAACATTTAAAATTTTCTTTATACAACAAACAACTCTGTAAGCCCAATACCTTGGTTACAGTATGCATAGTTACTGATTTCGGCTTTAAGGTACAACAGTTAAACATTAACACAGTCACAAGAGAGCAGAAACATATAGAGCCACTTGATGGGATTACAAAAAATTATTACCTACTGATTATTAGCAAACCATCATCACTCACTAATAAAAAGACAGCATCTGAAAGCAGAATTTCAAACTCCAGCTTTAAGCATTTTTTTGTTTTTTCTTTTTTTTCTTTTTTTTGGCAGAGAAAATTCTTTAACAGAGCAATACGTAGTATCAGTGCTAAAAGTTGGGGTTTTTCTTTTTTTCCTATAAGAAACTACAAGGAGTTTTTTTACTGGGGAACTGGTTTTCCTGAGAACCATGCTCTTTGATTTAGGACAGGAATAGAAAAACAAAAGAACATGGCCAAATGCTGCTCCTTTTTTCCCAGAGATAGAAAGCATCTTTTAAATCATCCTCCTTTTTTTTTGTCTTTTAAATTTTTTTTAAATGATGGAAGAGTAAACATTTTTTTCTCAAAAAACAAACAAAAAAATCTGTAAACAAGAAGGTTCACTGTGGGAACCTTCAAAACAAAATGGAAAGCCTATTCAAAGTGCAGGGCCCGTCCTGGGTGGCAGGTGGGCTGCAAGTCACAGCTGTGGCCACAGTTTTTCAAACTGCAGAGCGAAATTCTTTAGTTTTACAACATGAAAAAACTGGTGCAATACTTTCATTAATAATCCTAAAGTCAGTATCATAACTTGATCTTTAAACTCCACGATACCACAATAAGGTAGGCAACATCAAGGCATAGTAGAGAGCGCACACCTTTTAAGAACATCCTTGAGTAAACATTTACACTGGAACAGCTGCCCCCCCATATTGCCGATTAGACGGAGAGAACATCATTCAGTGCAAAGGTAAAAGCTCATACATTATCAGCCCAAACAATGGTTTGCAAAAAAAAAGGGGGGGAGGGTATCAGAAAAAAAAAGGAAGAAAAGAAAAGAAAGAATCCAAAGGCTAAACATGATGAATATACACAAGTGAGCTCATTCTATACGGTTTAGCATGTATGGCGCTATTTGGGAGTGTAAATAGATAGATACCTTTTCACATTATAATATTGGCCTGCATGATTCAAGTATTCAAACTGATATGTTTTGGGGAAAACAAAGTGGAAAATGTGCAGAGAATAGCTGTTCCCACAGGTGGCCCCTGGCTGCAGGCGGCGAGCCCAACTTAGTGCTCCTTTCTTTCGCGTCTGAGGTCACAGTTTGTGAGTCTCCATCTACACTGTTACATGGACTCTCCACCCCCACCCAGGTGGTCAACAGAAAGAAAAGCATTAATGGGGGATGGGCTGCTAATTCCTCGGGGGTCGCTGCTGCTTGGAGGACCCCACAGGCTTGTGGAATAATGTGGGGTCCCCCAGAGTGAAGTGCCGTGAAGGTCTCCACAGTTAGTTCCCGACAGCCCAGCACCATTCCAGTGATTGAGATCGGTCCGGCTGGAGAATGAGTGGGAACAGTCGAGGGAGCCCAGCCGGCTCTGGCTGGACCCAAGAGACTGCCAGCCAGGAGAAGGGGTCAGAGACTGACTTTGTGCAAAGAAACGACTGATCTCCTCTTCACTGGCAAACTCAGCAAGAATAGTAGTGTTCCCCAGTACACACCTAGAGGAGAGAGGCACAGCAGGCTTGTGAGCACTCAACATGTGAGAGGGGCTTCATTAACTCAAAAGCGAGGGTGAAACTTGTCTCTGCTAGAAAAGCCGGAGAGAGGGAGAGAACTCACCACGTAACGAGCGCGCCCACAGCCCTCCCAGGGCCTGACGCCTCCTCGTCTAGAGCGCACCACTGTGGTGTGCCAACACCGTGTCTGTCTCCTACATAAGGGATTGTCTAGGGCCCTTTCGGTCAAGATTATTTCTTCCCCTCAGGAGTACCGATCTTGGAACCCAGGGTACAGTGAGGCTGCAGCTGTCAGGAGGCACCTCCCACGGGACCCCTCGCTGCCCGGGGCCATGCTGTGCTTTCTCACACACTCCTTCCCCCACACTCTTCCAATTAGGAGCTGAATGGCCAACTTACATGTGCAGAGACTTTTGTGCCTTCACTACCTCTTCTTTTGAACTGTAACGGACCAAAGCATTTCCATGTGGGAGGTTCAGGTGGAATGTTATCAGTGGGCCATGCTGCATGCACAGAGTACGCAGAGTTGAGCCATCGATCTAGAAGACAGTGTGGGGACCGCAAATTAGATATGTCATGATGAGGGCCATCCAGGGAGGCTGTCCCAGGCTGCAGCTCTGGTGCTTCTCTCTTCCCCAAGGTTCTTTGCTCCTGGGTACCACTCTTCACTGGTACTTGCTGCTATGATGGGGTACAGTGCCCCCCTCCCCACCTCCACTGGTCCCAGAGCCATACCTCTGTGGCCTCTAGACTCCTGGACACTCCCCAGATCCCCAATTCCTTAGTTAGCCATTGCCCCTGCTGTGGCTTCATGTCTTCTCTCTTCCTGCCCTGAGGACAGGATCCACCAAGGCACTGCTCCCTGGGGGGAGGGGAGGGAGGTGGGCTCTTAACATCCAGCCTCCAGAGGCAGGAGTAGTCCAGGGACTGAGAGATGTCCTAACCTTAAAGGGCAGACCTGGGTTTCTCCAAGTGCAGGACAAGGACTGCATCAGTTCATCTGAAGGCCCTCATAAAAATGCAGATGCCCAGATCCTAGCCCAGACCTACTGAATCAGAATTTCGGGGATGAGACCTGGGAATCTGTATTTTTGTCTGCTCCCATGCACGTCAGTGTGAGAACCACTGGATCAGACCACAGCCTGCCTGAGGCATCTCAAGACCAGTGCTCTGCCATTTCCTCTGCATGGCCTTGACCATTACTTAGTAGCTCTTGTCTCAAACTCAGACCTGAAAGCTTCATTCCCATGCTCCTTGGCATATCCATATAAAGCAGGATATCTGGTATCCTTACCTGAGGTGTAAGGTTTTTTAGAACAAGCCAATTTGTTATTCTCCCTGAGCTGCTCTCACCCCAGCTGGAACCTAAACAAGGAAAAAAAGGACAAGTCAGTTTTCGAAGACTGCAGCCTGAATGACTGTTTAGGACAAACATACCCCTGTCAAACTACAGTTACTCAGTAGATCACCGGGCCTCGTGGATTCCTTCTCATCCTTGCACTTCTACAGGGGATACTTTCTCCCTCGGCCTGGAATTCGAGCTCATTCTAGTCATGGCCAGGTGTTAACTCCTAGGGCAGGGAGCTCTGCCTCTGGGGACAGTGAGCTCAGAACTGCTCCCAGCTCACCACATAGTAGGGTACTAAGCCAAAAAAAAAGGCACACCCCTTTGGGATCTTTTCATTTATAAAGCTAAAATTATCTCCAAATGGCACCATCTGGGGAAGGCCTTGGTTTGTGATTATCTGAGATTTGATGACCGACATGTTACATTCCTCAGGGTGTGAAGCTTTAAGGGGATTTAAGAGCTTGTGATCATCTAGACGTCCCTGTATGGGAGCTCCCCAACTGGCCTCCCTGCTTGGCCTCCATGGCATCCTCTTCCCCTAGAAGCAGAGCTTTTAATCATGATCCAGCCCCGCCCCATTTCCATCTACAACTAAAGGTGCCTCACAAACACTTCAGTGTGGCTTGGACTGTTCTATGACATAGTTCACGCCTAATTCACTTCTCACTGAACCTTCCCCCCAGCCCCCATTCTCTAATAACTCCAAACGGAACCTTTGTGCTGTCTCAGGTCTCAGTCTTGGCACAGGCAATTCCCTCTGCTTGGCTTGGCTTCCTAATCCCACTCAACTCCACCAATCCTCCTTACGGTGGGCTCCTTGCCCCTTTACTGACTCCCCTCACTGTGTGCCACCAGCCACTTAGCTGGCACTCACCCACTGGTGTGGCTTACAACACACCAATTACATTAATCTGCATTTAGTAGCTTGGAATGGAAGCAAATATTTGTTTCAAGTAATTAAAACTTTCCCCTCAAAGGAAATGCTGCAAGTTTTTTGTACCCAATTACCTGTCTAAAGTTTGGAAATCATACATCAGATCAGAAAACATTAATGAAGTTTTATCATCCATTTTCAGCTTGAAGATGAGAAAGTTTGGTATAATTTCTGGGCAGAGTAAAATGAGGGTCTTTAAGATCATACTTACCGGGAGAACTGTGGGACCACTCCGAGTACAAGTGGTTGTGTGTGTGTATGTCTATCGCCTGGGGGTGCAGGCAGGGACATGATGCCAGTACACATCCAATGCCGGTCATTTACAGAATGAGCAAGAACAGGGGAACCAGTTTTCCTGGGACAGTCTGGTTTATGCCTTGTTGGCTCTCTATGATTAGTTAACAGTACCCTCTTTCACTCCCAAATGTCCTTGTTTAAACAGTAAGTCGTATGGTCATCCCAAGTACAAGTCATGCTCTCACCCAAACAGGCCCCTTCTTTGAGGCCAGATGGGCTACTCCCACCTTCCCCAGCCTTGCCACATTACGGCTTCTGCCCTGTGTGTCACAGTGTTATTCTGTAAGCCTGCCACGAGCAGGAAGATACTACACAGTTTAAGATGCACTCTTGAGGAACTTCTGAAAGAAAAGTGCCGCCCATCATTAACTTTACCACTGACTGTTGTGTATCTCTGGGTAAATATTCTTAAGTCAACTGGGATGAGATTCCCAAAGACATGGAAATTGCAGAAAATGGCAATGCACTAGCAATCGTATTTAAGTTCTCATTCCACCTTACAGAGGGTAACAATAGTTTACTGTTTAAGTCTCTGTTAAACTAGACTGTTGGTATTGGCTAGCATTCAGCAAATAAATCATATGAAACCAACTTACGTATTTCATCTTACCTGGGGTATATCTGGCGTCAGAATTTCCCCATCCTCCACCTACACGAAGGGGAGAATTATCCCACGTAGACAAGGGTGGCTTCTGACCAGTCAGTCCCGGAGGTGGGCGGGACGGAGCAGTGATGTTTTTAGGTGGCAAAGGGACCTTCCACAGCTCATGAGCCAGAGAGGTGTTTGTAACTGAACCAGGAGACCACGTCAATTTGGAATCACTATTTCTGGCTACTCAAAGTGGGGGAAAAAAGTGGAGAGGGGTGGAATAATGTTTAAGAAAAGAGAAAATTCAAATAACACCCATTCTCCCACAAAAAACAAATCAAAGAAAATGAAATTCTATTAAAAACTCCCAAACTGCCAAAAAAGAAATTCAAAAAGCCCAAAGCAAACTGCTCCCACCCCTCAAAACACTCAGACCATTTATCTGTTACTAATAGTTTTAAGATCTATGAGATTCTTAGGCCAGTATATAAAACTGCACTTTAATTAAGAAATCAAAACAAAAAATGCTTTGAATTGCTCTAAAATAGCAACTGAACTAAGTAACCGTAACTGAGTCACTCAAGACATATAGGCCATTAAATAAATTTTAGAACTTTGTTGGTTACTCATGGAGAAATGGACTACACAAGCAGCCCCCACTCAGGGAGTCACCGTGACAGATACAGTCACTGGATGCTGCCGCTCTGTGTCGAGCGCTGGGCTGCACACACGCATCTCCAACCCCGACACACATTCTACTGAGGGCAGAGAGGTTAAGTCATTTGTCTGTGCGTCTGTCTAATGCAGAGCTGCCTGTCTGAAAAGAAGAAAAAGAATAAAAAGAAAAAGAAGAAAGCCAGCTCAATTCCCGATACACACTGCCTCATAGCACTGGGGGCACAAGAGGGTGTGCAGGGATCAGGGACACAGTAGAGTACATCAAAAACAATGCTAAAAACTTAAGAGGAACAGAAAAGGATGGAAAATTTCCTGTCTTCCATTAGTGTTAATTCTTTTTTCTACTTGACTCACAAAGTGCATGTTCTTTAAGTCAGTGCTACTCAAAATGTGGTCAAAGACTGGCCACAACAGTCTTATTACTAACTAGCCTGCGACAGAATGAGCACAGAAATTCAGAGTGAACATTTGTAAACTTTGACATTGCCATAACCCTTAGGTGTATAACCATTTTTCTAATAATTCAAAATTCATGTTTATTGTATTATACAAAGGACTGGAAATTAAAAAAAAAAATCCTTCACTGCAGATAGTTTTGAGAACCACTTTGGCTTAAATTACATTTAATTACAGAGCCGAGGTAGCTCTCAGATGACAGTGAGAGCCGTTCAGTGAAAATTAATTATTTTAGTAGATGACTGCTGGGTACAATAAATTTTAGACAAATAAATGATGTTAAAAATATTTCCCTAGGCTCACAAATAGTCTTCTGACTCCCTGAAGAGAAGACTCTGGATAAAAAGAAGGCATGAAAAACAGCTGCCACAGCCCCAGGCTGTGCTGACGCCCTGCCCTCCTGAGCGGGCCCTGGTATGCATAGGACGAGGCTCACCTGAAGTGCTTTGTGCTGTACTGCTGAGGGGAACGTTGTAGTTGGAGGCACGAATGGATGACCAGGCACTAGTTGAAGGCAGCGTGGTGTTCAAGGATGAGGATGACCCTACATGGGGGAAGAGTCCGATGAGTCAGCCACCAGAGCAAGAGACATGGAGTTTAAGAACAGGCAAAACCACCCAGAGAAAGTGAAGTGTAACTGCATGCCACAAGAAAGAAAACAGGTATACCTGGGATAACAGATGGTGCCTGAGACTACATCTTCCTTCTTGCCTTGCAAAGAGTATGCTGAGAATTTGCTAGTTGTTTTTCCTTGGCTTAGCAAAGGTATTTTCCTTCCTACCCTGTTTTCTCAAAACTGTAGGGAGGATACACTCTAACAATAGGGTACAGCAACCAAGACAAGACCCAGCTCTACTTCCCACAACCGGGCTCTAGGAGGAGGTTCAAGTCCTGCTGCTCCTAGCCCCTGTCTCTGAACTTTTACAGGTTAGCCAGTGCCCAAGGTACCCTGTCACTGGCAATAAGCCAGGCCTTCAGCCTTCTCCATCATACCCCATACTCAAGAGTCCAAAACCTAGTGTTTCTTCCCATTTTTAAAAACGCTCTTGACCAACTACTCCAAATGAGTCCTAGACCTGACCACCATCTGGATCACTACGAAAGATCCCCAACTGGTCTCCCAATTCGATCTGCTCCCCACTGTCACATCACCCCACCTGTCACATCACCCCACATTCAATAGTGTATTTCCTTTAATACCAAATTTCAATTCCTCTCCTGACTTTCAGAACCTCTCTGCAGGCCATCAGATAATTCTGTTTATTAACTGCCATACTGTGAAGTTTTATGCTTGGCTTTTTATTCTTCTGTGAAAGTAACAGCTTTAACTACTTCTATATGGTTATCTGCTAAATTCAGCCCTTTTAGAATGATGAGGATTCTTATCATTGTGATAGAGCAAAAACTTGTTACCTTAGAAAATTATATATTTAAACCAAGAAGATACATTTTATAGAAACAAAGAAAACATTTCTCAACATTTCAAAAATTCCTTTCATTTACCTTTCTTCCAGGAAATCAGAGATGGAATACATGTAAATGCCTAGAGGTGAAAAGTAACTGTGTGGTAGGTAATAGGATGGTTTTATTTGATGACCCATCTGGATTGCAGGGATCCATAAATTGGTCTTATTTTTACTCTCTGAGAGAAACAGAGGCTAATTTACTCCATCAGAGAAAAGTCCTTCAATATTCAGAGTGTATAAACATATAATATTATGATCACATCCTTTACAAGAAACATCCGTATTTAAATAACCACAATCTCATAACTTGGTATAAAGTAGATAGCAATCTTCAGTATGTTTGTTCATTAAGTTGTTAATGCAATTACTGGAAAACAAATATTTACTGGTCCTTTGTGTTAACTTATTAAATTAATATGTGTTTACCATATCAAGTGATAATAAATCCTCATCATTTTTTAAAGTGGGCAAATTAAAGAGTCACTTATGGGAACACTGAGAATTATCTTCATTTTCATGATTCCTTTGGCTGTCAGGTGCTGTGAGGTACTGGAGTGACTTTGGCTGCTGAGAGCTTCATACCCACTTTGTGCCATTCTTAAACCGGGTTGTTGAGCATCACTCAAAATTAAACTTGCGCCCCACTTACGTACCACTGTTCCTGTCCCTGAGGTGGTCAACTTCCCGCACAGTATTAATTGAAAGATTGTTTATGACACTGCCAGGAGTGACGTAAGGGTCAGTTTCGGGGTCAATGTTTGGATAACCTTTCCATGGTTCACCAGGGCGAAATTCTGGAAAGGGAAATTTAAAATTAGTTCAAGGTTTCATCATCATTTAAAATCCATTATTAAATATCATTTATTCCTAAATTTTATGCAACTCTCAAACATTCTCCAATTTTACTAATAACCTTAAGAGGCCGGTTCAGTAATACAACTAGTACAACACAAGCTGTTCTTTATGAATAACTTGTAAGTTTTTACAACTGAAATAATTTCTCTAGATTTATACATTTTTAAACAGTAACACTTTAAAGCGCTTTATGACAAATCACAAAGTCAATGCAACTCAAGCAGGACAAAGTACGCCATAGATGCATTTCTCATGATTCCTCAGTACAAAGCAAACTACTGTCAAGTCAATCCCCTGACACAACTGAAGAGAAACAATGAATTAAGGTCTAGTTCTTTATGCTGGTTAATGGGACCCATTCCACCTTTGCTGCCTGGAGCATAAAAGCACTACGAACGGGCAGGCACACTCACTTGCCCAAGACTTTATACTTAACTTTTCCTTCATCATTTCTGCATTCCTTCTTATCAGCACACATCAGTCCAATCACACAGGATTGGGCTAAATCATTAGTAACTGCAGATGTAACAAAACCTTAACAGAAAAAGTCTCAGGAAAGAAGGCATTAGTATTTTACCTGGTGGCCAATTAACACTGCTAGAGCCATTAGGCGATTTGGCACGTGGCCAGCCATCTCCTATCGAACCTGGAGGACTGGCTGGTGAAGTACTGCTGTTCATAAAGTCATAGGGAACAAATGGAGACTCTTCCAGCCTGAAACCACTTGAAATAGCACCTAAAAACAAAAACATGATAGTGAAATGTGAGCAAAATATAATATGAAATTTATTTCTTATAGGTTCTCAAATGTAACAAGAAAACTTTCCATTAGATCTGTGGGCTCCAAAAAGTGTTCTGCAGATTATGTAAAGGTACAAGGAAAAGAGAGCTCTGTGCTCTCTTGCAGACTTCAGCTGCTTTTAACTCTTATATACTAAGACTCTAACATATCATTTGAAGAATGTTGAAAATGATCATAGCGGATGTCATTTCAAGAAGGATATGCGGATCATAACTATCAATAAGTGACTAGAATGAGTACACAATTATTTCCAAATCATTAAAACATTTGTATTTTGGCCTACACTGAGAACAAGTACAGCGAACTTTTTGTTGGGGAGATTCATGGTTTGGGAGTGAATGAGGAACACAAGGGAGGAACAAGAATTGTGATAGCTGGGCATGGTTGTACACGCCTGTAATCCTTGGGAGGATTTCTTGAGCCCAAGAGTTCGATACCCCATTTCTACCCACCCCCCCAAACTCCCCCCCCCACAAAAAACAAAAACCAAAAAATAAAATCCCCCCAGCTGGGTGTGGTTATATGCACCTGAAGTCCTAGCTACTTAGGAGGCTGAGGTGGGAGGACTGCTAAAACCAAGGAGTTCAAGGTAATGGTGAACTGTGATCGTGCCACTTCACTGCAGCTGGGGCAGTGTGCAAGATCCTGTCTCTTAAAAAAAAGAATTGTGATTTTAAAAAAAGAAAAACTGTAGTTGAGGCTAGAGGCAGTGGCTCATGCCTCTAATCCTAGCACTCTGGGAGGCCAAGGCAGGAGGACTGCTTAAGGTGTTTAAGGTGTTCAAGACCAGCCTGAGCAACAGCAAGACTGGTCTCTACAAAAAGTAGAAAAATTAGCCAGGTGCGGTGGCATGCCTATAGTCCCAGCTACTCAGGAGGCTGATGCAGGATCTCTTGAGGCCAGAAGTTTGAGATTGCAGTGAACTGTGATGAACCCACTGCAGTCTAGCTGCGGGTGAGACTCTGTCTCAAAAAAACAAAAGCAAAAGTAAACCATGGTAGGGAATATTGTGAGTGGCAAAGCGGTGTATCTAAGAATCCAGGAAACCGCTATGCCCACAAGACAAGGTATACGCAATGAAAAGAATGCAATATCCTTTTCTAACAGAATATTTATATTTCTACTGGATACCCCACCCCCTTGTGACTACACAGCATAGGTAAAAATATCTGTAACCAAGATGAGTGTGAAGTCCCATATAAACGCATAGCAACAATCATTTGTTTTCTTGTCATTTACTCTCCTGACTTATCTTTGAACACACCTTAAAATGACTAATGCTGTACTCCAAGTGGAAAGACATATCACTTTCCCATTGGAACAGTCTCAGTGGCTGTGCTAAAGGCTAGACATGGAAAGGTAAGATGAATGGGGTCCTTGCACTCAGTGACACTATATTCTAACAAAAAAACAAATGAACAGAGAAGGGAAGGAGAGTGCGTGGCAAGGAGGGGTGGGGCTAGCATGTGAAGAGATTCCAGGCAGTGGGTATGGCCTGCACAAAGACCTGACAAGAAAAATAGCTTGAAGTGTTTTAGGAAACGAAAGACCATTTAGTCTGAAAAATATTAAGTGGGAGAGTAAATAACATTAAGGAGTTGGGCCCTGGCTTTTGAAGGGCTGGGCTGACCATGTGTGTTCTGTTTCGAAGCTCCTGAGTTGGGAGTGCACCGCTGTGGTTAGCCCCAAGCCCTAGCACTCCAGACTGGCCTCTGCCCTGCTGGCACAACCCTGGGTTTCCCATTCCCTGAAGGAATCAGCATTTGTAACACCCTCATGCAAGGCTCTGCAGGCCACAGTAAGGAGTTCTTTTATACTGAAGGGTTTTAAGATGAGAAGTAATATGATCTGATTTGAGTTCACTTTTGCTGCTGTGTAGAAAATGGACTGGATGTGAGGGGGGCAACCAGGAAGCAGAGAGACCACTCGGAGTCTGCTGAGACAGTGAGAGATCATCTCAGCATACATGATGATTTTGGAAGTAGAAGCACTATTCACAGATGGATTGGATGTGGAGGTTGAGGAAAGAAAGACATCAACAATATCTTAGACCCAAATGTCCATTAACTAATGAGGGGATAAAAACAACTATAAAAAGCAATGAAGTACGTATACATGCTACAGCATGGATGAACCTTGAAAATAGTACGCTAAGTCAAAAGAACCAGTCACAAAGGACCAGATATTACACTTCCATTTATATGAAATGTCCAGTGTAGACAAATCTATAGAAAACAAAAAGTAAATTAGTTTTTGTTTATGGCTGGGAAAGATGAGAGAATTGCTATGACAGCTAAGGGGTTCTTTCTGGGGTAATGAAAACGTTGTATAACTGTGGTGATGGCTATATAACTCTGCAAATATACTAAAAACCACTGAATTGTATGCTATGTAAATTATAACAAACTGTTAGGGTGTTTAGTGTCAATAATTTGATAGAAGGAGGTATAATTTATAGACATAGGAAGGAATGAGAATGAAGAAGGGAAAATCAAGTCTCCTCCATTCATGTGGAGTTTGAGGTGGGTATAAGGAAAAAACTCTTGCTCACGATTCCATGATGCTCCTGCTCTGAACTTCTGGTGAATACACAGCAGAGCCCTGCATGTCACTCGAGCCTCATTCCTTCCCTTCCTGGGACCGGGCGCAAGTCACAATGTCCCAGCTTCCACATCGGTTACTCAAACACAGCAGAGCTGGCCCTCAACAGGATCCCAGGCCTCTCGCTGGTGGGCATTATCTACCCCTGACTTAGTGTCTTCACCACTACCATTTCCTCTGCTCCGCTTCCTCAATCTGGTTATTTTGATCTTTGTAAACTATGAATCTGTTCTGTAAGTGGAACTGAAGCCACCTGGGCATGAAGTGGGGTATAAATAAAGTAGTAGTTGTCCATGATACAACAAGTAAGCATAGTTGCCACATTTCATGTGATTAATTCTTATGCCAGATATGATAAAAGTATTATCTTTTTTCCCCAGTAGTACTTTCTATTTATTAAAACTTCATTTTATTAAAAAGGAAAATAGACTTCACATTAGAGGCAGCTAGGGTCCAATTATATTCTATTAATCACACAAGGGAGAAAATCAGAGAAATGAAATGTAAAATCTGTGTAGTAGGTTTAAGTAAATGGAAATGAATTTACACTGGAGAAATGTCTCTGTCTTGGGAGCAGGGCATATAATTAGGTAACAATGAAGGCTATAATAATGACGGCTAAGACCTGTAGACCACTTACGTGTCCAACTCTGTTCTAGTGCCTAAGTGTTCCGGCTGCATCTATCGCCTCATTCATCCTATCGCCATCCATTCATTCCTCAAGAGGAATTATTATTAATCCCATTTGGCAAATAAGGGACTTGATGTTCAGAAAGCAGTTAGGTTACTAGGTTACTTGCCATAGCTAATTACAATCATGTGTCACTTCACAATGAAGCTAGTTCTGAGAAATGTGTTGTTAGGTGATTCTGTTGTCGTACAAACACCTAGAGTATACTTAACATAAGCCTAAATGGTAGCGCCTACAACACACCTAGGCTATAGGGAATAGACTTTTGCTCCTTGGCTATACACCTCTACTGCATGTCACTGTACTGAATACTGCAGGCAACTGTAACACAATGGTTAAGTATTTGTGTATCTAAACATAGCTAAACATAGAAAAGGTACGGTAAAACTACGGTGCTATAATCTTGTGGGACCATCATCATATATGCTGTTGGTCATTTACCAAACGTCACCATGCAGCACGTAAGCAGAACAGCATAGCTTATTACTAGCAGAGCTTGGTCTCAAAACCAGGGTTAAATTTGTTTCGCCATCTTCCCATTGCCTCAAGTCCCCATTCTTGCCCTTCAGAAAAATTCCAAAATGATATTCCCCTGAGTGGCAAATCAACTTAGAATCTAGGTCTTCTTGATTTATGATCCAATGTCCCTTCTATTATGTGACAATTTTACCTTTAACTTCTGGTAATCATTAGTGCAATGTGTACAATCTAGAAAACTGACCTTTAAGCCAAATTCAGTCAAATGAAATTTCAAGATAAAATTCAATGTGAAAAAAGTAATGTAACCAAAAATGTCCTTTTAATACTAATCACAGGAACACAGATTTGAGTGTGTTTAAGCTAGAACACAAGGCGTCTCTCCTGGCTCCCCCCTCTCCATTATCTTAAAATCACCAAGTCTTATCAATTCTGCTTCTTCCACAGCTCCTGAATAATGACTCCACTAGGTCAGGCTACTGTCATGGGTTGTTGGCTCAGCTTTAGATTAGGCAGAGAAGTTTCCCAACTGGTTTCCCCTCTTTCTTTACTCCCCAATTCTCCACACTGTGGCCAGTGGAATAGTTCAAAAGTGCAAATCCGATCATGTCATGTTCTAGCTTAAAACTCTTCAACAATTCTCCATTACACAAAAGACAATGTTCAAACTCTTCAAGAGTTCATAAAGCTCTTAAAATTCTAGCCTCACTGCACCTCTCATGGCTTCCCCTCCCTTCACTCCACCTTGCTAACTCCTGTTTATCTTTCCTATCTCAGCTTAAGAGATCATGGGCCTCCTAAAAGCCTTTCCCAATTGCCCTCAACCCCGAAACTAACTAAAATGAAATATCCTTCTACATATGTCATACCCTCTCCCCAACACTGTAATTTTCTATGGATGCTGAGGAAGGAAAAGGAATTCTATAAACTGTCTGGAAGTCAGAGAGTCTGAGGACCATGAAGTATCTCAGACATCCCAAATTCAACCCTTCCTCAATGCAGAATTTCCTTGTCAAATGTCCATCCCTGCACTCCACTTTTTCTCCCCTTAACAAATCTGGCTTTTCTTACTGTAGGTGTACAGTAAAAGGTTAGTACAGCAGACTTGGACTTCACATTCCAAAGTGCCTCGCAACTAGCAATTATTAAGCTCCTGAGCTCCCCTGAGCCCACGGAATGCTCTGCCAGGTCAGAGTACCTTTGCATACCTAGGGCACACCAGATAGTTTATGACACTGACATAATTTATGATGAACACCTATTTTTGTGCCTGGGGCTCTGGACTACAGTATATTTGTCTGACCTCTAAGGAGTCTGGTGACTGAGTAGCCAAGATCAGTTATGCAGCCGTTCCAGGTGTGTATGAATGACCTCCGACAAAAACCCTGAACGTTGCTTGGGTGAGCTTTTCTGATTGACAATACTTCGTTCATGCATTCACACATCATTGCTGAGACGTTAAGTGCTGTCCATGCAATTCCATGGGGAGAAGACAACAGGAAGCTCACTCCTGGTTTCTCCTGGACTCTATCGTATGCACCTTTTTCCTTTGCTGACTTTAATCTGTATTCTCTTTTTTTTTTTTTTTGAGAGAGGCTCACTCTGTTGCCCAGGCTAGAGAGCCGTGGTGTCAGCCTAGCTCACAACAACTTCAAACTCCTGGGCTCAGGCAATCCTTCTGCCTCAGCCTCCTGAGTAGCTGTGACTACAGGCATGTGCCACCATGCCCAGCTAATGTTTTCTATATATTTTTAGTTGGCCAATTAATTTCCTTCTATTTTTAGTAGAGACGGGGGTCTCGCTCTTGCTCAGGCTGGTTTCAAACTCCTGACCTTGAGCAATCCTTCCACCTCAGCCTCCTAGAGTGCTAGGATTACAGGCATGAGCCACCGTGCCTGGCCGATTCCTTTTGATAATGATTTAAACACAAATTGTGCTATAACTATCAATATATTGGGGGAGAAGAAATAGGGAAGTGGTAGTTTGAAAGAAATCGTCACCATTTATAATAGGAAGTTAATAGTGTTTTAAATTGATCAATCAATAAATAGCAACTATCATACTATTAAGAAAATACATATGAAAATACTAGAAGAAACAGTTCAGAGAGTTCAAGGTAAACAAATAGGGATAGAGAAGGGAGCATGGAGCTGCTGTTTTATGTTGTTTTATATTTTATAGTATTATTTGATTTTTTAAGTTATGTATATTTATCATTTTTATAAAAATAAAAATTGATTTTAAAAAAGTTAAATGGTAAAGACCATATCCTTTACCTCAATACTTTCAGTGAGGTAATGGGGCATATGACACCTATAAATTATCCCAAGTATCCAAGCTGCCTCCTCATCTGTAGTGGAGACTGACCTTGAGCACATCACAGTAAAGCAGCCAATGTTGTTCCTCTCTCATTTGGAGTAATTAAACTAAGAACCATTGAATATTCATTAAAGTTAAAGAGCAGCAGCCAGAAAACAAGTAAATACATTCTGGGAACTATAATATATTTAGCTCTTCAAATCATTTCTTGAATAAGGTATGTATCAAGTATCTGGAGACTTGGCCATATAGTGGTAGTAACTATTACTGGTAATTTACTATCATGAATAACAATCCAATTTTCCACTAACATCAATAAGAAATTGGAATGGTTGTAAATAAACTATCTATTCCTATAAAAGTAAGCCCCAAAGAGGCTTATACTGAGATGAATTTAAAAAGGGGAGGGGAGAAAAAGTTTGCTATCAGTTACTCTTCAAGATTTTAGTGGATGAAAAATAAAACATTTAACATTTAACTTTGGAGAACATGTACTAGGACAAATTCTCTTATTCTCTTTACATAAAAATGTGCAGAGATATTTTGCAACATGAATATTTATAAACACATGCCACTGAAGGTTGCATGAGGGTAGTAGTGTTCATTGCCCATGCTGAATCCAGATTTGCTGTTGTTCAGTCTCTAAAATTCACTTCTGTCATGGTCAAGCAGCTGCTCAGTACCAGCAATTATGGCTACAATGGCTGCTAAATGCCATTTATCCCCGTGTGCAGCTACTTCTACATTCCCCCACCTTGAAGGGTGTCACTATGTTTTAAATTATCAGCAGTAGCAAGGGTGATAGGATGCTTCAGAGGATTTGTAACAGTAAACAATGACATTTGTAAAGAAGAAAAATGGATAACAAAGAACCAGAACAAAAGAAATTTGCAAAGTATACATAACAGCAGGAATGCATCTGAAAATATGTTCTCATTTCCATAAATAAGCTACCCTAATGTTTTCTGTTAAAGTGAAGGCTTTACCTTAGAGGATCATAGCAAAGAAGGGAAGAAGAAAATAAAAGTACTAGAATATATTCTACTTGAAACAAGGAAAGTCAAATGGAAGAAATTAAACATAAGAATTGCCTTTTTCTTAGTTATTATATATTCATATACCTTTCATATAGCATATACATTTTACATGCATATGAAGATAAAATCCCGATAGTCTTTGTAACCTAGCTTACAAACTTCAAGGTATTCAGTAGAAAGGAAACAGAATGCTTATTTTCTGGATCAAATCCAGTCTCTCAAACTGGGTAAAAAGAGTTTGAGATAAGAAAATAACTTGCCAAAGAAAACAGAGAGAAAGATGTCGTGTGTTCTGCCAAATACAGGATACGCTATCAAGAATGAAAGGAAGAAAGGACTAAAACTTTTGAAACAAATACAGCCAGTACTGCCTGGTCTCAGGATTGAGCCTGGAAAAATAGAATCCTTTTTGCATGGTGTGAGGGGAATCCCCCAATATTGCTTGTTCACATCTCAAATGAGTAACGAAGTAATATTTCCAGTGAAACATTCAAGCTTACATTTTCTGCATTTTAAGAACATCATCAAATATTTGGAAAAGCCAAGAGGAAAGCAAAAACAAAACAAAAACAAAGGGTAGAAAACAAAAAATTATAATTTTGGGAACAAAGTACTATATTTAAAATTTTGAGGAAAAATTGAAGGAATGGTTTGGACTTGAAAGAAAAGTCTGTGACAGTCTGTGACAGTCATAATTTTCAATCTTTGAGTCTAAAAAAAACAGAACAAGGGCAAATAGTCTAAGCTAATAAGAGATTGTGAGATGGCTGGAACTCAATAGTTCTCAGCATGGGATAGATTCTTCAAGGCACAGCGATGGTCCATTTACCTGTTATCTCATAGCTTTTTTTCACAGCCCTCTCTCATCTCTCTCCTGTTTTCAAAATAGTTTGGTGATCAACAAGTTCTAAAAAGCGTATCTAGCATAAAAAATATATTTCAATTTTTATTAATTAGAAGCTAATAGGATTCCATCTCTGGATGTATAGTTACTAATAGTTTTATTAATTTGGCATACTGGGATATATATAAGCTATTAGGTATGATATATAGCCTAATCAGAAATTCTGCTAACAAAGGGATTATGCCTCAAGTTCATCATTATGTATTTGCAGAATTATGTAGAGTTGTAAATTTGAAGGACAATTTTTGAAGAATAAGACTTAGATTGAACAAAGGTAAAAACACGTATTTCAAGTCAAGTCTTGATCCTTTCTTTAGTTCAGGGAAAGCAGAACAGACCATAGGTAAAAACTGTCAATGGTAAACAACTAATAACCATTATGTATCAGGTACTTTGTGTGCTACCTTTTTAAGTATTTAATAACTTATTTAAAACATTTTTTAATAGACACCTAATAATAGTACATATTTATGGGGCACATAGTGATGTTGCTAAACATGTAATGTGTAGTGATCACATAAAGGTAATTAGTATATCCATCATCTCAAACATTTATCATTTTTCTGTTGGGAACATTCAATATCTTTCTAGGTATTTGAAACTATTTACTGTATTAACTACAATTATCCTACAGTGTTGTAGAACACTAAACTTTTTCATCCTTATCTAGCTGTAATTTTTTATTTTACAACTTTGAAGTAGGTGTAACTGTCTCTATACGACACCTCTATGAAACAGAAATTTTCATTTTAGAGATGAGGAAACAGACTCACAGAAGAAACTTGTCCAAAGTCCATAACGTTTTGAGAGGCGTAACAGGAACAACTTCTGCCTATCTGAAGCCTGTACTTTTGGTACTGTACTTGTTAACAGGTTTAAAATACAAGGGCTCTGATTTTTATTTCTCAAGAATTTGTATGCTTTCTGCTATAATATAACTGTGCTTTCAATTTAGAGTAGTTGCACTTTTGATAAAAAAACAAACTGATTTGGCTTCTAGGTTTGTTAGCTCTGTAACTAAGAGGCAACTCCAGATTTATGTTTCCACTACTGCTTTTTGAAACGTAATTATTTTATAACAAGTCCTGTTGCTTTTTTTAAATTCACTTTCACCTCTAATATTATTCATCAAGTTTAATTTTGAAATTGTCATGTTTGTTATGTGAGAATGCTCAACGCTATACAGTCTCATTTTCCTTTGTAGATTTATTCCTTCTCAGCCAATTTCATTAAGGGCAGCTTAAATTTTAATTCTTTACAATGTTCTCAAAGTTCATTGAGGATAGTTTATCAATTTGTTTAGTACATCAGAGATTTCTATTGGGACCTATCAGAGATGTTAATTTTTATTTTTTAAAATTTATTATTTTTAATAAAACATTTAATTATTAAAACATCTTTTGTTCTACCCCTTTTTTATAGAAATGATTTTGCTAAATATCAGAGATGTTAAAATCAAAGTTTTCCCACAGTTTGTCATACATGTTTTAAGTCTAACAGAAAACTTTTTTGTTTATTGAAATGGAGTATTTAGACAACATGATAATGTTTATGCAATAAATGATAATACTTTAAAATGTGTAGAACAGTCAGATGCCTATTTTATGATTCATTGCAATCTGTATTATTTATCATTTCTATAATGCAAAATTTTGTTTTACAACAAGTTGTTTAGTATTTAATTTACAGAGCAAAGGGGGTTATCTTAGGTAACTTTCAATATTCTGAGGCATTAAAAAATAGAGATTTACTTCTAAGGACTAAACCAGATAAAGCATTTTTCTTTGTGACATCCCAAAATAGGCACATTCATCTTGGCTAAAAAGAAAAGATCTTTAGAGGTTGAGAAAGAAAAAGATGGGGTGGGGGGAGAGATATTTTCCAGTTCAGGAGACAGAAACAAATGTGTTCAGGGCCCTTAAGAGAATTTGAATTTACAAGTCACGGACACATTTATCCCACGTGACACGCCAGGCGGGCGGTAGAAGTCAAGAGCGTTTGTTTTTTGTTATACCCATCAAGGAGATCTATTTCCCAGTCCGGGGAGAGGCCTGTTTGTTCCTCCACTTCCACTGCTGCAGTTTGGACAAACGTTGAGAAACCCCAGGCACCTGCAGCGCTGATGGAACTCGGCGAGGAACACAAGGGAGCGCGTCTCTTCTCCCAAAATTTCCGCCTCCAGTGTCCAGGCCTTTCTGACTAGGGGCTTGAGCATCCCGCTTTCGCGCCCACCTGGGTCCTCACAGACGCTTCGCAAAGGTGTGCGCCGGCAGAAGGGAGGCCGGCCGCTCAGCAGCGGAGACGAACCTACATCCCGTCTTCAAGCAGCTGTCGCTGGGTCCGGGTACCCATCCGAGCAGGCGAGAGGCCCGGAGCCGAGGCCGGCGCCGCACACCGCGGTTAAACTTCGCCGGCGACCAGCGCCTCGGCCGGAAGGGGGCGGGGTCTCGGGCCGGCGCGGCGAGGCCCGCCTGGGGAGGTGGGTTCCTCCCGGCCCAGCCGCGCGTTTCCGGCGCGCTCCCCCGCGTCCTCCGTGCTGTGGTCTCGTCCGCCCCCGCTGCCATGTTGGATTGTGCGGCCGCCGCCGCCGCCGCCGCCGCTGCGGGAGGGTTGGAGGAGGAGTTGAGAGTTTAGCGCAGTCGCCGGAGTGCGAGGACAACGACCGTCCGGCACGAACCTAGCCGGGCGCGAGCTGGGAGCGTCCCTTTCTCAGCTTCTCCCTCCCTTGGCGACCTCCTCCCCGCGCCGGAGGAGCCGCGGGATGCTGCGCCTCTGACCCCGTTCTTCCCCGCCCCTGTCACCGAGA